>APFE030414919.1:0-5000 GCA_000404065.3 Pinus taeda
TAATTCTCTTTCTGATCTTCCAAGTCACTCTAGGTGCAAGAAGAGAGCATACTCAAGAAACTATTAAACCAATAACTTTCTCTTTTCTGATCCTCCAGATCACACTAAGCGCAAGAGGAGAGCATATTTTGAGAAGTTATCAATTTTCCTTCCTTGAAATTTTCTTGTTTTTATATTTTTTTTTAGAAATTGGCTACCTAATTTCACTTCCCCGGCAACGGTGCCAGCATGTTTGGTCAATTTAGTGTGATCTAAATTGCTATTTAAAATGTCAACCCGGGGTTCGTAAACTGACAAAGTGAAGTGTACTATATGTACTAGATAACCATTTCCTTAGGCTTTTGTCGTTTTAAGATTTTTAGTTTGTTTTTTTTGGATTTATTTTTCCTTAATGTGTGATGGTGATAATGAAAGTGAAGTATGGAGCATAGACGGTGATGGTTTCTAAACTTGAAAGTGCTCAAAAGAAAGCTTTACAATAACTAAAATGAAATCAATTCTTAAGAGAAAACAAATGCATCAAATAGTGAACTAATGACAATGGCCCAGTATCCTTGCTGCTGAAATGAAAAGAAAGTAAAGACTAAAAACAACTCAAACTTAAAGCAAAGCAACTAATTCACACTACTTTAACTTTTCAGATCCTTTACCCTTTGGCTCAATCTACCTTGCGGGAAGTAATCATGAACAAGTCAAGCAACATGATATCTAAATGGAAAAAAAGTAAATTGCATAAAAGAAACTAATCACACTACTTGAATTCTTCAAATCCTTTACCCTTCAGCTCAATCTACCTTGGGGAAGTAATCATGAACATGTCAAGCAATATGATATCTAAATGTAAATTGCATAAAAAGAACTAATCACACTACTTAAACTCTTCTAGTCCTTTACCATTAAGCTCAATCTACTTTATGGAAAGCAAAACCATAAGTAAGCAATATGATAACTAAATCACACTACGGTTAGTAATATTCTGATTTCTTGCTGATATAGTCACTTGACCATAGAAAGAAACCATAAATTGATGAGCAGTATGATATCTAAATAGCAGAAAAAGAAATAAGCAATTCACAACTTAAAAAGGACAATGCTGAATTTAAACTTCAGAAAATGAAAGTTAGCAGGAAGGACAAGATGATCTTATATGCCAAAAGTTATCAAAAAGATGAAAAATTGCCCGGGCTACCTAAGAAAACCTGCAGAAAAGCACTGATCAGTTTACAGCTCTAAGAAAACAAAGGTGAAGATATGAACAACAGAAACATAAAACAATATATTATGTACAAACTAATGAGAAAAACAAAAACATAATAAAGCTAAGTAAAAACTTTACAAGGCTTCAGCGTGCAGGGGCCTTCTGCCACTTCAGCCAATCAACAAATAATCACACAGCTGAACTCAGAAACGTCTTCTCATGTATTAAAAAACAGCATATAAAACAGTGGGGTGACAAGATAACCAGCAGTGGGGAATTACATAAACAGTTCAGGATTCATACCTATCAAAAAGCTTTTTCACAGCGTTCAACGACGTGTTATTTATAATGCCAAAATACTAAATCTAACTAACAACTTTTACGCTATTAACTGCATTGCTAAAGACACGTAGATCTCTTCAGTCAAGATCTAGTGTAACTGTCATCATGTTTCTTAAATCTTCGGAGTGGTTGACTGTTAGATTCAGGTCTCAGGAACGATCTCTAGGTGTGCTGGTGCCTTCGTGAGCTGAGGACTATGCCACGTATCATTCACGTGCCCAAAGCAGTGACGTGCCACCACTGAACTCTTTAGCTGGCCTTGTCTTAGACTTTGGTTGACTGCAGCCTCTCATGGATGATTTGGCCGATTTGAATGGACACGTTCCATGTATCCACCACCTGGAGCTTGCCCATGTAGCTCATTTCTTCAGAGGACACCTGGAGCACAACTTTTAACAAAATAGCTTCGGAATCCTGGGCTGGCTGCGGAAACCTGTGCTGGCTGCGGAAACTGACAAGTTTCTGCAGCTGCATGAACAAAAAAACTAAACCAAACAACAATCATAAGTATAGTCAAGAAACCATATAAACAATCCTTTTTAGACTATAATGCAATGATTTAACAACTGGATGAATGAAGTGAGTGGAGAAATAAGGCTAAGAGGGTGTATAGGAAGGTGCAGGTTTGAGGCTCAACACAACCCACCATTCCAAATACCCTTGTATTGTCAATCCCAATTACCCATTAGGCACAACCGACAATTTCAAAGAATGTCTTTGTCAGTCCCTCCATCCCTCTAGTTAGTGGCCAAGTTGTGCCACTGCCTGGGGGCCCAAACTTAAATGTTTCTATGGTATCAGGACATTGGTGGCTCACAAGCTCACATGATTGGTATGAATCAACCTTCTTATGGTATTATTCACAACCCCGCTAACCCTACTAAATCAAGCAATGACTAGTACCAATAGGTTTAGAATCCCATTGGTCTGTCTGGATCAAGAAATATTCAGTATCAGCAACACTATGGGGCTCAAGTCCATTACTAAACTCCTTACGTTCCATATAGTTCTCAAGGAATGGTTAATCAACCTTACACCCTCCAATCTGGGAAGTACATTCAGCCTGGCTATGGCGAGATTCAGTTTGAAATTTTTTTGGGAACTATTCAAGTACCCTTGCAATAACAAGGGCAACCTTTGTTACCGCAAGGGAAACCTTTGTTGCAGCAAAGCATCGCCACACAACCTTTAGGGTAGATGATCTCGCAGCAAGGTCAACTGCAACAACCGCAAGGTCAACCCTTGCAACAATTGCAGAAAACTATGCATTAGCACATGCAATATGCTCTGCAAACCTCCCAAACCCATGCCCTCACAGGGACAACCTCTGCAGCCTCAGGGACAAATTTTGTAACTACAAGGTCAATCCTTGCAACAACAAAACCAACCAGGGAAGAAACAACCCTTGTATACATATCATCAAGGTCAACCCCTACAAGGGCAGGGTCAAGGTCAAGTCCTGCAGCAACAGGCTCAAAATCCTAATGTCCTAGGTCAATAGGTCTAGAATCCTACCGGCCAAGGGCATTAGGTACAAAACCCTAATGCCTTAGGTCACTAGGTTCAAAATCCTTTTGGTCAAGGACAATAGGTATAGAATCCCTATGTCTAAGGGAAACAAGTGTATCAACCTTATGCCTAAGGACACCAGGTTCAATATCCTCTTATTCAGGGACAACAGGTTCATCACCCATATGTTCAAGGACAACAGGTCCAATATCCATATGTCCAAGGTCAATAGGCTCAACAACCTTTTAACCCGTACGTTGCTTATCAGCAACCTATGGCCAGATAGTTCCAAGGTATTCAAGGTCAAAATCCTCCCTATGGTCAAAGTAATCCGCAATGGGGGTAGCCTCAGATGCCATATGGCCAGAATCCCCCACTGTGGGGCCAAAATCCTTACCAGTAGGGATGGGCTCCTCCGTTTGGACCCGCTTATCGACCTCTCATGCCTTTTAACACTCAATTTCCATTCTTGGCTACACTCGAGTTGCCTGATGTATCTCGCCTTAGGAATGATCCAATCCTTCATTCGCCATACTGGCCTCCCGTGCTGTCCAAGATAACAAGCAATTGTCTAAAGTTCAATGGGAAAGCTAAAGAAGATCCTCAAGCCCATGTGATGACATATCACCTTTGGTGCTCGTCGAACTCATACGTTGACAATTCCATTCATCTCCGCCTTTCCAACAAACCCTCACGGGCGCTACAGCTAAGTGGTACATTGAACTGCCTCGAAGTACTTACCATGACTTCAACTCTTTAGCCATGGCTTTCCTCACACATTTTCATTTACCGTTTTGCTATGAAACTGGCACCTATTTGCTCACATTGCTTAAGCAAGATACTGCAACACACATCTCTGATCACATCCATGAATGGAGACGTAGGCGCCTGATCAAATTTGAGATTGCTGATGAGTTGCTTACTGAATGGTTCAATAAATCATTCGTGGCCCCAATTTCCTGTGATATAGCTATGGGTGGATGCGTTACTGAAGAGAAAGCCATTTTTTGTGCCCAGTACCCCAAGTGTTCATGATGAGTACACCTATTAATGTGGCTACTAGATTGAAAGATTATCAAACTCCTACTTCAACAGCAGGGAAAGAGAAATAAGTATTACCTTCTTCTTCTACCCCAAGTTCTGGCCCTCTTCATATTGAGCGCCCTAACCCTGATTCTTCTATACGACCACTCTCTCGAGGTGTGCTGTGGAAATCCTCGTATAATCCCAATTCCCAAGCCGCTTAACACTATAATATTGTTAAGGATTTGGCTCAAGCGCCGTCAGCTATGTCATCTCTCGAGGTGCTCCAAAGCTGCCCATCACAACGGAAATCTTTGCTGTCAGCTATTGGGGGCATCTATCCCACCGATTTCAATTTGATATGTTTTGATCTAGAGAACCATGTTCTGCTTCTTCCTCATTAGATTACCTTTCTTATTGAGGTAATCATCAATGAGAAGACCATCCACCAGATTGTCATCGATGAAGGAGCCTCCACTTGCATCATGTCAATCGCATGTTGGAAGGCTATTGGTTCTCCTGCTTTGAACCAATCTCCAAACACTTTGGAAGCTTTCGATGGGTGTGATTCACGACCATTCGGTGTCTTATCCAACCTTTCCATTACTCTAGAAGGCAAGATGGTGCAATTTGAGGTAGAAATTGTTGACGTCAATCTCAATTATAATCTTCTACTCGGCCGAAGCTGGACCCATGCCATGCATGCCGTAGCCTCCTCTTTGTTTTGCATGATTCATTTTCCCCATCAAGGAAAGATTGTCACTGTCAACCAACTATCTTTATTTGCCTCTTCCTCCTCAAATGACAATGTTTCGTACATCAAGCACCATGGTGATCCCTATGAGAGTGTGGGGACAGGTCTTTTCAAAGATTCTGCCTTAATGGGAATTTTTCCACTCCCACCTCCTTATGTTGCCTCTGTCAACAT
>APFE030414919.1:7500-10953 GCA_000404065.3 Pinus taeda
GTTATAAGCTCATCCTTCAGATGAGTCCAACTTAGTTTAGATTCGAACCCTAAGAAGGAGTGGTTCGTTCCTGTTTGTAATTGAACAGGTCCTTTACTGTTAAATTTTAGTGAGTCCAGTATAGGAGAAACTCAGCTTTTTTCAATTTTAGGGAGTCAGAAGGAAAAATTAAGAAAACTCCATGGTTTTCCTTTTTCGTAAATTTGTGTCTCCCAAACCCGAAAAAGTATAAAATGATACTTGAGAGAACTGGTTGACCATTATGATCAAGGAGTACTTTTCATAATTAGTGCCTTCAATTTGAAAAAGTAAAAAAGTGATTGAAAACACGTCGTTTTATTACCAATATCGGACTCGAAACAACAAAAGTCCGGCAATCTTTTCATGTTTATACGGTCAGAAAAGAGTTGTAAGTGGACCATCTTTTTAATTATATTTTAACGAGTCTTAAAAGAAAAACTCGGAAATCTTTTCATATTTTACGAGTCAGAAAAGAGCTTAAAGAGGACTCGTCCTAGAGGAACGAGTGGTATAAAGGGTAGCAACTGGTTCCGACAATGGTGGAACTGCTCAAAAGATGTAATGGTCAAGAGGCTGGCTAACAAAACCACTCATAACTGCGGTCCCTCAGGAAAGGAAAAACAACCAAGTGAAAGCATATGATCAGCCAAAGAGATGGTGGTAATGGAATGAAAACAACCAAGGCTCATCTAACAAAATGTAGCAGATAAAGATGGCAATCACGAGATGTAAAATGGGTATCAGTTCTTTTTTACACAAGCTTGAACCAGAGAGAACTTTGCTTGGATTCAGTTTCATGTTTATAAAAGCTTGAAATGAAAAACTATGCTTGTTATAAGTTCACATGCCCCCTAACATAACGATGCAAAACGAGGTATATGCCCCCCAAGCTTCATTGCATTCAACTAGGTGGATGAAATGAAGCTTTACTTTCAAGGTCTTGAAAATACTCGACTCGAAAAGGGAGGTGTTTCATTTTTTAATGAGGTTGACACAGGAAAACGAACTATCCTCAAAACCCTTGTTTCATTTTTTAAACGAGCTTGACACAAGACAAGGAACTATGCTCTATAAGTTCACATGCCCCCAGCATAACAACGCAAATCAAGGTACATGCCCCCCAAGCTTCATTGCATTCAACCAGGTGGATGGAATGAAGGTTTACTTTCAAGACTCAATTCGAGAAGGGAGTTGTTTCATTTTTTAAATGAGGTTGACACAAGAAAAGAACTTTCCTCATACCTGATTCATTTTTTAACGAGGTTGACTTAGTAACAGGAACTTTCCTCGAGACTCCTTGTTTCATTTTTTAACGAGCTTGACACAAGACAAGGAACTATGCTCTTAGTTCCTACTCTCTACAATCTACCTATATAACCTACTGATTCATTTTTTTTTAATGAGGTTGACACAGGAAAAGAACTGTCCTCATACCTGATTCATTTTTTAACATGGTTGACTCAGTAACAAGAAATTTCCTCAAGACTCCTTGTTTCATTTTTTAACGAGCTTGACACAAGGCAAGGAACTATGCTCATGACATCCAATTTCATTTTTTAAAGAGGTTGAAATGGGAACAAACTATCCTCGTGACCTACTCTCTACAATCTACCTATATACCTATCCTTGTTTCATTTTTTAATGAGCTTGACACAAGACAAAGAACTATGCTCAAGACTTCTTGTTTCATTTTTAAACGAGCTTGACACAAGACAAGGAACTATGCTCATGACATCCAGTTTCATTTTTAAAAGAGGTTGAAATGGGAACAAACTATCCTCGCGACCTACTCTCTACAATCTACCTATATACCTATCCTTGTTTCATTTTTTAATGAGCTTGACACAAGACAAGGAACTATGCTCAAGACTCCTTGTTTCATTTTTTAACGAGCTTGACACAAGACAAGGAAATATGCTCATGACATCCAGTTTCATTTTTTAAATAGGTTGAAATGGGAACAAATTATCCTCGCGACCTACTCTCTACAATATACCTATATACCTATCCTTGTTTCATTTGTTAATGAGCTTGACACAAGACAAGGAACTATGCTCAAGACTCCTTGTTTCATTTTTTAACGAGCTTGACACAAGACAAGGAAATATGCTCATGACATCCAGTTTCATGTTTTAAAGAGGTTGAAATGGGAACAAACTATCCTCGCAACCTTAGTGGTTATGGCTTCCAATTGGAAGAAAGACATGTCAATGGACACACCTTGATCATGGCTTCCAAGAGGTCTTCATCAGAAGGAAGAATAGTTCTCTGGAAGAAACACATGTCAAGGGACTCAAGAGGGATAAGAACATCGCGTTCAAGAAATCCCATAGAGTTTTCCATGTCAATTACCGGATCTAAATCAAAGGAAGATGAGCAAACAGTGAGAGGCTCACTTACATTGGCAACTGAAAACATGGGACCAGTTGCCACATAATTAACCCGTGGTGGGGTAGATACCACTTTAGAATCAGGAACATTTAGGGGTGTCATATTATTGGTAGGGAACGAAAGCTGGTCTACAGTCACAATATTTCCATTGTGAGGGAAAGACATCACATGAAAGAGTGTCGATACGACAGCTTTCATTGCATAAACATAGTCGCACCCAAGGAATAAATTGAAATCCAAGGGACCTCGAACTACCATAAGATCAATATAGACAGTTTTACCTTCCAAGGTAATAGAAAAATTAGGAAGGATCCCTAAAGGTTCACTAATGGTTCTGTTAAAAGCTTTCAGATTCTGCGTAATAGGCACAAGCTGAGGGGAACCCAAAGCTTTCCAAGCCATTGAGGGTAAAATACTAACAGAAGCACCTTCATCTACCTGTGTGCAGTGTATGTCCCTACCACTAGCTTTGACAATGATTTGGAAAGGGATGGAGGAAGGAAGACGAGGTTCTATCAGTCTATTCCAATCAAAGGAAAAGACCTCAGTACTTGGAGGGGGTTATGTAAAAACAGTTGAAATGCCCCCGACATAGAAGAATCTGATGTAACAAGAAGAACCTGAGCAGTATGAAGTTCACTCTCTAAAGGGAGAGTGGGATCGACCGAATGTGAAATTGAATCAACCACTTGATCAACTAATGGATCATCAACCTAAGTGATTTGAGTTTCACTCTCCAATGGAAGAGTGGGATCGACCGAATGTGAAATTAGATCAATCACTCCATCAGTTGATGGTAGGTTGGGAGAAAGTTTACAATAACCAGTTGGAAATTCTTGCTGTGGAATAGTAAGGTTTTCCAACAATTTTGAGGCTTCATCCATGTGAGGGAAAATGTGAGTTTGATGACTCCCTTTGCATAACTTACAAGGAAACCTAACTTTACCCTTTTTCCCGGGAACCTGACTATCACTGGTTGATGGATCAATGGAAAGTTGATGAGATTTTTCTGACCATACTTCCAAGACTTTTGGAATACCA
>APFE030414924.1:0-11755 GCA_000404065.3 Pinus taeda
CCAGAAATTTGTCAAAAACGTATCCTCAGAACATGCACTTTTGCACCCTCAGAGGAGGTTTTGATGAATGGAAGGATCGAGATTTATTGATGTTTGCATTTGGTATCTGCTATTGATGTTGCACTTCTGTACTCTTAGTAGATATTAGAACAAGGAAAGATAAATCATTGTTGCTTGAAGCTTATGAGTAGGACCAGTCATAAATGGTACTTTTATCTCTTGATAATTTCTGCTTATACTCTTAAAGCAATATACAATTTATAGTTGTTTATATGTTATTACATGAATTTTGGTGTTACCATTTGGCACTTTTGTACGGTGGAGCCATTTATTTATGTGTAATGTGTGAATAACTTATTATGTGATATGCTGTTCACAACTGTTTTGCTTAAATTTTTATGCAAAGTGGTTCATCTTAACTGTTTTCTATTCTTATAATTGCTGAATAATCTTTATTACCAGTTATTATTTGAAATCTCTTTAGATCGCATAATAGAAGAATTACATCCTGGGTTAGCATAGATTAGATGTTTTGTTTTCATTAGATTACAATAGCATAGAGTTAGACTAAGGTAGCTCAGATATGAACTTTAGATCAGCAACATCCAACTCTACACACACACACCCTTAGATTGGAAAATTGGTCCCATTATCCCCAGTCGGACTCACTATACCAAACGGATAAGGAGTTGTCAACCAAGGTCCGGACCGGGTGAGTATCCCTCTTGTTGTCGACCCAATTTTTGGGGCTTCAACACCACCATATATATATAAGAGAAGAATGTCATATTGTTTGCTAGCCGCAAAGAAGAATGAACCCTGCTCTGAAAAACATTAGTAAGGAAGAATTACAAAAGCTAATAGATGTTGGGTTTAGTTATCCAATCTCTGATATCCAATGGGTATCCTCATTAGTCATAGTCCAAAAGAAAAAAGGCAAGTGAAGTATCCATGTTTATTACATGGAATTGAATAAAGCTACCCAGCAATATGGCGTTCCCTTAGCTTTCATCGACCAAGTTCTCAACGCACTAGCTAGAAAGAAGTTATTTTCATTCCTGGATGAATTCAATGGATATAACCAAATCTACATAGCTCCTAAATGTTAGGACAAGACCACGTTTAGTTACTGGTGGGGAAATTTTGCATACCGGGTCCTACCCCTTTGGGATTTGTAATGCACATTCCACTTTCTAATGGCCAATATTGGGAATCTTCTTTGACTTGATTAATGATAGTGTTGAAATTTACATGGACGATTTTACCTCTTATGGTGATTCTTCTTATGAGGCTTTGGAAAATTTAGAAAAGATACTTAAACGATGTAAACAAACTCACGTTTCTCTTAGCACAGTGAAATGTCATATGATGATGGAAGAAGGGATCATCCTTGGACATTTACTTTCAGCTATAGGAATACGAGTTGACCCTACTAAGGTCGAGGTAATCTTAAATTTTCCCACTCCAAAGACACAAAACACTGTACAAAGCTTTATTGGTTATCCTCGGTATTATCGATGCTTCATAGAATTTTTTTCTAAAATAACAATTCCACTTTTCCAATTACTTTCTAAAGATGCAAAATTTGTGGTATGATGCTTGTGAATCAGATTTTTCAGGGATCAAGAAATTAGTTTGTGAGATTCCAATATTGTGTGGCCCTGATTAGAGCCTTCCATTCCATATCTATGTAGGAGCTTCCCATACTGCAATAGAGGTAGTTTTTGGACAACATGAAGAAGGAATTTAATGTCTACTAAGCTTAATTATACAATAACTGAGAAGGAATTTTTTGTAGTTAAATATGTTGTCAACAAATTCCAACATTATATTATAGTTTACCCAACCTTTGTGCATACAGATCATTCAACCATCAGGTATCTGATGATAAAACCTATAAGTCCTAGGTGGATCACAAGATGTTTGTTATTGTTACAAGAATTTGATATCACTATTGTGGAAAACAAGGAAAGGATCATGGTGTAGTTGATTTCTTGTCTAGGTTGAATATTACTAATGAAGATAAAGCTATAGAAGACAATTTTCCTGATAAACATCTTTTTCAATTTCTACTCACACTCCTTGGTATGCAAATGTTGTTAACTATCTTGTTGTAGATAAGGTACTTTATCATTTGTCACACAAGGAACAACGAATAATTATTCAACAGATTGCCCGTTATACCATTAGGGGAGTTTTAAGGTCTAAAATGGGCCTCCTAAGGAAATTATAAAATAATTGTGGAAATAATAAAATAATATTAGATTACATAATCAAATTTTAAAGGGAAAAAAGTAAAAAGAAAAAAATTAACTTGTATTTTCAACTTATCTCCCTATGGGTTTACTCCAATTTCGAGTGGTGACACTCGTTGGATATATACTTTGATTCCTCATTTAAGGAGTACCGATATTACATACTTATGATGGACCCTGCTACATGAAAATTTAGAAATACATGAAAAACGTGATTTCAATCACGTGTTTTCATGTATTTCTCATTTTTCGTGTAGTAGGGTCCATCAAAAGTATGCAACATGGGTACTCATTGGAAGAGGAATTAAATTTTTCATCCAATGAGTACTACCGCTCAAAATTTGAGTAAAATGTTAGGGAGATAAGTTAAAAATATGAGTTGAAAAAAACACTTTATTATTTTATTATTTTTTAATTTTCTTACTTTTTTACTCCAAAAATGGTGAATCAATCCCCCATGGTTGAAATCATCATCTTGAATCATATTGGTGCTTATAAAGTTTATTTTGGTTGTACTTTTTTCTTATGAGGCCCATTTTAGACCTCAAAAATCCCTTAATGATGGATAGAAGGGTACCTCTACTACACTTGACTAGATCAACAAATTCGATGTTGTGTAGGAGAGGATGAGATCTACGATGTCCTAAAGGCTTCTTATGATGAGCCTTGTGGGGGACACTTTGGTGATAAATAGACTGGTCATAAGGAACTACATGTGATATTATTGGATCTCTATATTTTGGGATGCTAGAAGATACGTTCCCAGGTGTGACAACTACCAAAGAATGGGCCAGCTTATTTGATCAAATGAAATGCCATTGAAGAATCAACTAGTCCTTGAGCCCTTTGAGAAATGTGCCATTGATTTTGTCGGTCCATTTAATCCTCCGTCTTGCTAAAAATTCCAGATCCTTGTATGTACAAATTATGTGATGAAATGGGTTGAAGGCAAGGGGGTTCCACTAAACAAACTATCTCAAACTTCCTATTTGAAGAAATATTTGTCCAATATCTCATTCCAAGGAAAATATTTTCAGATGGAGGGTCATAGTTTACATCGCATTCAACGACAATGCATATGAATAAAATTGGAATCAAACATCGGGTAGCATCTCCATACCACCCTCAGGCGAATGATCAAGTAGAGAGCACAAGTAAGGTATTGGAAAATATTCTTACAAAGATTGTGGCTAACCATCGTTGTAATTGGGTTGAAAATCTCCCTAAAACATTCTGGGAATATAAAACCACATGGCGGAATACAACAGGGTTTTCACCATATGAACTTGGGTATGGGAATTCATCTATGTTCCCAATTGAAATTGAATTCAAAATGCTTAGGAAATCTATTGAAGTAGGCCTTGTTTTACTACAACTCAAAAACACCAATTGAATCAGCTCAATGAATTAGATGAAATCCATTTAGCAGTTGTACAGAACACTGTCGCGATCCAACAATAGCAAGCTAAGTGGCATGATAAATTTACTAAGAATAAGGTGTTACAAAAAGGTGATTTGGCATTACTCTACGATTCCCAATTCAAGGATTTTAAAGGAAAACTTTGCTCGAGATGGATGGGTCCACATGAAGTCGACACAGTGTTTGACAATGGAATTGTTAAACTCATAACAATAGATGATGCAATACTCCTTTACATGCAAATGGACAACACCTCAGGTTGTATCAACGTCTGACCTCTAGGGACTCCTTCATTAGACATTTTTCTTAAGATTCTAGTTTTGAGGTTGCTCGTGCAAGAAATTCTTCCTTTGCGCGTCTTGCTAAAAAAAAATTAAAATAATAATAATAATAATAATGAGACGATGATTTAGGGAAGGGCGGAAGAGCGATGGCGTTCCGAAGTTGAACTGCTAGGGTTTCGACTATCAGGAAACCTGCGGCGGCGGAGCTCCTGCTCTGCACATTCAGATCTGACCAAAGCTGCAGGTATTTCAGTACGCAAGCGGATTAGGCGGACCAAATGATACCCCCGCAGGGGGATGGGGCAGAGCTTCCGCCCTTTAACGGAAGCCAGCAAGGACCAGAAGGTAACACAAACACAGTCTCAGCCAATCAAGAAAAGTCCGCAGGGGAAACGCAGAACACCTTGGATCCTCAAACTTCAACTGAACATCCAAAGGTTAGTTCGTCCACCTGTAAACCAGTTGCTCCTCATAGGCCAGAAGTTGAAGTGCCTAGTGAAAGAATAAATGGAAGAATACAATATATGCACGATCATGCCCTCATAGGGAAATTTTTGGGCCTCTGGCCAAATGAAAAAGCCCTAATAGGTTGGATAAATCACAAATGGAAGCCAAAGGGCGAAATAACCCTCCTCCTAGGGCCCAAGGGATTTTTTACAGCTATTTTCAACTGTCTGGAAGATAGAAACAGAGTATTCGATGGGGGGCCTTATTTTTTCAACTTTGTTGGGCTCTTTCTCAGAGAATGGGTAGCCCGATTCAATCCGGATAATGAAGACCTTAGCTATGCGCCAGTCTGGATCCGTCTATATTCGCTGCCATGGGAATATTGGGATGAAGACTCTTTAAAAGCCATTGGATCAGTGATAGGAGATTTTGTCAAAGTTGCAGAAGAAACCAAAATGGTGAGACACACCACATATGCCTCCTACGCCCGGATCTGTGTTTGCATGGATCTAAAGCAACCTTTGCCTGATACAGTCAGACTTTTCCATGAGGATCATGACTGGATCCAAGTGATTGATTATGAACAGGTGCCTTTCCGCTGCAGGAAATGTCATGCGATCGGACATTTATTCAGAGACTGTCCCCTGAACAAGAAGGAGGCAACTCAAATGAATCGTGAATCACATCAACAAGATGGCTTCGCTAAAGTGATCAACAGAAGACGAAGCAGCAAGAAACCGAATGCCCCTCCAAAATCTCCACCAGGGGAGAACCACAATCCCTCTACCAGCAATAGCTTTGAGGTGCTAGCAAAAATGACACCACAAGATGAACCCAGCAAGGAAAAGACAACTCTCAAAGCATCATCGCAGGAGAAACCAAGCTCGCCTTAGCAAAGTGAAAAGATCCCACAGGTCTCCGATCCCTGGAGCAACCCAGCTATGGACATTGATAACCCTTTGCAAAGTAAGGACAAAGGGAAGGAGGTAGAAGGACATTCGCAAGAAATACAACCCATGGAAGATGACAGTGACCCAATTGATCTTGGGGAACTCGACCTCATAGGAATGGAACAAGCCTGCAAACAAGGCAACTTTGACAAAATTCACGAAAACCAAGTTGACAATTTGGTGGAAATATTAAGCAAGGCACAAAAGAAATACTCCCTCGGAATACAAACAGGTAGTAAATGGGACGGCAAATTCGCATACAAAGACAACAAACAAAGAGGCAGGAAAACAGCCTTGGAACGAACTATCAAGCTTGGAGCGGTCTTAGTGGAGTCTGGCAGATATGCCAAACTTACTAAGTATTTCAACACCAACTTCAACCCCTCCCAATGAAGCTAATATCTTGGAACATAAGAGGGCTCAATAGCCCCAGGAAAAGGAAACTCCTAAAAAATTTGATCATGGAAGAACAACCATGAATCTTATTTCTTAAAGAAACTAAATGCTCACTAAATTTTTTGGAAAGAGCAGCCGCTAAAGCATGGCCGGGAGGCCAGGTGACAGCAGTGGAAGCGCAAGGAGCCTCAGGCAGACTTGCAATTCTATGGGATGCAAGAAAGATTCAGTTAAATAATATTCATGCTAATAAAAGTTTCATTCATGCTATTTTTCATCTTATGGGCACCAACATTTATGGCCACCTAACGAATGTCTATTTTCCCCAAGAAACGTAGCAGAAAGCAGCAATTTTGAATACAATAGAGCAACTCAATAAGGACAGGAGGCATCCACTATGGGTGACGGGAGGAGACTTTAACATGATAGCAACTTCAGAGGAAAAGATCGGAGGACACTGCAGAACCAATAAGGATGGAACACTTCTAAAGGACTTTATTCAGAGCAACTGGCTAATAGATCTTCCTACAGCCAATGGCCTCTATACTTGGACAAATAAGAGGATTGTTCCCATGCAGATTGCATCCCGTCTTGACAGGTTCCTGATCTCTGACATTGTTGTCCATGTCGGAGGAGAGTTCACAGCACATATCATTCCTTTCTCAGGCTCGGATCATTGGCCCATAGAAATGCTTTGGAACAGACCTGGCAATAACATCAAAAAACCATTCAGATTTGAAGCATTCTGGCTTTCACATCCATAATTCAAGGATTTCATAACTACAACTTGGAAAAATAGCAACCCAATCGAATAATCTAAAATGGCCAGATTTCAAAAGAAATTGAAGTTCCTCAAAGGAGAAATCAAGAAATGGAATAAAGATACCTTTGGCAACATCTTTAAGGAAAAGGAATCGGTTCTCCAGGAACTCAAATCAATACAACAAAGACTAATCCTAGAAGGACGGACAGAGGAGCTAGCGCACAAGGAACAAGAAATGGAAGGCAAACTCCAGGAACAAGAGCAACAAGAGGAAGTTCTATGGAGACAGAAATCCCGCATCCGGTGGTTGAAGGAAGGGGAGAAGAACACCAAGTTCTTCCATAGAACCACAATACAAAGAAGAATGCACAATCAAATTTCTCAGGTTATCAACGCTCAAGGTGAAAAACTGGAGACCCAGGAAGATATAGAAAAGGAATTCCTCCATTACTTTAAAGAAATGAGTCAAGAACCACATCTCAACAGAGATGAGGCTATAGACAACATTACCAGGAATATTCCGCGGCTAGTGTCTGAGGAACAAAACTCCCTGCTTCTCAAACCAATCAGCCTACAGGAGGTGGAATCCGCTGCAAAATCCTTAAAAGCCGGCAAAGCTCCAGGTCCCGATGGCTTCTCATCAAATTTCTTCCATCACTTCTGGGAATTAATTAAATGGGAGGTGTGGCAAGTTGTGGAAGAGTCTCGAAACTTACGCTGGATGTATCCAGGCTTACATGCAACTTTTATCGCCTTAATTCCTAAATCGGAGGACTCCAGCACCCCAGATAAATTCAGGCCAATTACCCTATGCAATATTATTTACAAGATTGTCTCCAAAGTAGTGGCCTTAAGATTAAAACCACTCCTCCCAGGCATCATCTCCCCGGAGCAATCCGGATATGTTGAAGGAAGGCAAATCACCGACGGAATAATTCTATCGCATGAAATCATACATTCTCTAAAGCATTCAAAAAAACCAGGTATGCTTCTAAAAATTGATCTCTCTAAAGCTTTTGATAGTATAAGCTGGGATTATATGAAAAAAAGTGCATTCGGTTTTGCCAATACTTGGATTAGATGGATCATGAATATGGTCTCTTCCTCCTTCTTTTCTATCTTGATCAATGGGATTCCCTCCTCTACTTTCCGTCCCTCAAGAGGATTGCGGCAAGGAGATCCTCTGTCTCCTTTCTTGTTTATAATAATGGCAGAAGGCCTGGGAAGAAGCCTTCATTCAGCAATACATTCCAATGCTCTCAAAGGCATTTCTCTCCATGGCGCGCCTACCGTTTCCCATCAGCAATTCGTCGACGACAATATGATCTTTGGCCACTCTTCTGTCCAAGAAGCTCGATCCCTTAACTCTCTGCTTAACAATTTCTCCACTGCCTCAGGAGCTTGCATCAATAGAACCAAGTCCCAGATATTCTTTTTTAACACCCACCCGACCACTCAGCGATACATAGCCCGAATACTGGGTTTCTCCATTGCTTCCTTACCGTCCAAATACCTAGGCGCCCCTCTCATTGAGTCAGCCCGGAAACATTCTTCCTGGATTTCTCTTCTGGAAAAGCTGGAATCAAGACTCTTGCTTTGTACTCACCGCTGCCTAAACATGGCAAGTCGACTTGTGCTCATTAAGGTTGTCTTACAATCCATGCCTCTATACTTATTTTCTATTCTGGCAGCGCCAAAGTGGGTTCTAAAAGCCATCAAAAAGCTGCAACGAAACTTCTTGTGGGGCAGTTCTGGTCTCAATAGGAAATGGGCGTTAATCAAATGGGAGAAAGTATGTCTCCCGAAGAAGGTGGGGGGAATTGGTCTCAGAGACCCTGAACACAACAATGTGATCATGGGAGCAAAAATTTGGTGGAAATGGCTAGCTTTCCCAGAAACATTATGGGCAAAATTCTGGACTGCAAAATATACCAGCAATCTACCTCTAGAGGAACGTATAAGAATGACAGAAACTAGCAAAGGCTTAATTATTTGGGGTTCAGCGATAATGCACAGAGAACTTATCCAAAATCATAGTTTCTGGGAAGTGAAGGATGGTAGCACCGCGCGTTTTTGGACGGATTCTTGGCAGCAATTACCATGTCTCGCCAATGTAATTCAAGGAATTCCAGCACACCAAATTCACTTATAGGAAAAGGTAAATCAATTCTGGAACGACAATCGGGACTCGAATCACCGAATTTGGAGAAAGGCTCAAGAAATTATTTCAGACAGCCCGGGGGTAGTTCAACAATCCCTTGCTGAAGAGCTCCAAAAGAGACAAATTCTCAAAGCGACAGAGCAGGATAAATTGAGGTGGGGTTATGAAGAGAAAGGAACATATACGACCAAAGAAGCGTACCACATTATTATCAAAGATCAGCTCACCAAGGACAAGCTATGGGAGAAAATATGGAGCCCCCCGATCTGGCCAAAAATCTCCACATTCCTTTGGCTCCTCTCCCACAACAGGATCCTCACCTGGGATAACCTCAGAAAAAGAAAATTTGAAGGACCCTCAATATGCCTCAATTGTAAAATGGAGGAGGAAACCGCTGTGCACCTTATGCAACTATGTCCTTTTAGCAGGAAAATGTGGGAGAAAGTCACTTTCCATTGCCAAAAGGAAGGCCGCGAGATAGGAAACGTAAACAACACTTTACGTAATTGGCCTCAGAAACCGTATCAAAGTAACATCCTGAACTCGCTTTGGCAAATAATCCCGGGAATTGTTATGTGGAACCTCTGGAAAGAGCGAAACCGCAGAATCTTCAAAAACCAATCAATGGATGTGCAACAAGTTTGGCAGATCATAATTAAGAATGTACAGGAAACTCTATCCATCAGATGCTGGTCCCAGGAGGATTTCCCATCCAACAACAAGGAACAAGCAGTATGGAATAATTGGAAAATACACTTAAGCTCTACCAACTTCCTCTCAAGCAGTTTTAATAAACAGAAGGATATCCCCTCACACTGGTCCCCTCCGCCCCCCAATTCGTTCATGCTCAACTTTGATGGGGCTTCCAAGGGAAATCCTGGAGAAACAGGATATGGAGGAGCAGTTAGAAATCCCCAAGGACAAGTGCTTAAAGTCTTCTTTGGCTCCATTGGATGGAATACAAACAATGTAGCTAAACTTGAAGGACTATGGAAAGGTCTCAACATCGCCCAAAAGGAAGGATTCTCTCCCCTAATTGTGGAGGGAGACTCTCAAATCTTAATCAACATGGCAATTAAGATTCAACAAGGAACAGAGGCACAGAAAGTTAGTAGGAGCTGGAGAATGGTAACCAGGATGGAGCTTCTTCAGTTATCGTTAAGGGACAACAAAGTTGTAACCTTTAACCACATCAGACGCGAAGGGAATAAACTAGCACATTTCTTAGCAAACCTAGGAGTAGAGAGAGGAAAAGACCATTTCGAAGGATCCCTTCAGGGTAATGCATTGGAGAATGAATGGTCCACCTTTCAAGAGATTTTAAAAAATGATGCTCAGAGGCAGGATCAAGATCACCCGGATGCGGGTGTTAATGCTTGCATTTAAGTGTAAACTCTACCCACGCTCCGACCACATGCTACCACGCTATCGATAGATGGTCACCATGGGCATCGGGCTGGCATCTACTTCCAAGGCATTCATGAGCATTAAAGGCTCTTCAATGCAGGGGCCTTTCCAAGGTTCAGCTGATAGATTTTTTAATATGGCGCAAACATTCCTCCGCCTGTGTTTGCAGTTTGGCACTGGCTTTGATAATTTAGAAGTTTAGGTTAGCGTGGAGGCGGGAGATTCTGAGGGCAGTATACCCACCCTCGAGGCCTTCCCTTGCCCTATCTTCACGGGGATTTCTAACTTGGCTCAGGTGAATGTGAAGGTTGCAATTGGGCTGAAGAATCTTCAGGGTAATCTCTCCTGTGACATTTGTAGCAACAGAAGCAGGTGTAGACTTGGTACGCTCCGCCCTCAGAGTGCTGCTGAGTTTCTTAAGCTCATAATGGCTCCTCGCACTGGACACAGGGTGCCTCATAGGGGTGGTCATTCCGGGCAGAAGAGTGACACCAGAAACAGCGGACAGTCAAGTCCGAAGCGCATTTCACCTTTGGCTTGTGCTTCGCCTCCCTCAGGCGACTCGACGCACTCAGACTCCGATTTAAGCAACACAGTGCAGATAGCGACACTTTATTATCGCCGCCAGAAGAATAAGCCAGTGGTTAAAGCCATGATCACTGTTATCTTTGCTGAGGAGGATGAGGAAGAAGAGAGTCGTAAAACTGATATGGGAGAGAAGACGCCCACCACCTCAGATAACTCATCCAAGTTAAAGGACAACTCCTACAACCCAGAATTACAGAGCAGAATTGAGGAGGATAGCACCTTGGGCTACTCAGCAGAGCAGGAGGAAGCCTTAAAAGAACTCAGCAGCCTCAAAGGGAAAGAACCCATGGATACTGCTGAGGGTACTCTTGAGGCTCAATTGGAAACCCATCACAGCAGGCCCCCCTCCCCTCAGAGCGGTTTGAAGAATGAGGAAATGGAAGACTCTTTTGATTATGCCCTGTACCTCAAATTGCCACCTGGTTTCGACTGCATCGACGATGTTCCGGAAGGAGTGGAAGTGACATGGGAGCCAGACCCGGTTCGTGCAGCAGAAGATCGGAAGAAGAAGGCGATGGAACGCGAAGCTGAGGCGAGGAAAAACCAGAACAAATGACTACAGAAGAATCAGGGGTAAGCCTGCCCTCAGGCGAGCGACGTCTTTTTTTCTTTTTGCTATGTCTAGGTTTGGTGGAGTGCAGCCTCTGATGAAATGCTGCCTTGACACTCTGTTTCATGTAATAGATCTCGGGGTCTGGGTTTTTTTTCTAGCTGTTTTGTCTGTCTCTGTCGGGTTATGTATGTCCATGCTGGTCTAGGTTACAGTTCAAACCATTTCTTTTGGTCTTTTTGTATACTCTAGCTTTTGCAAGCAGAAATTCCAGATTGATGAGGAAAGCTATGACAGAGAGCTGAACACTCGCTCTCAGAGGTGTATACCTCTTGTAAATATTTTTTTCCTTTTTTAATATAATAGTTTAGTCTTTACGCAGCAAAAAATAATAATAATAATAATAATAATAATAATAAGAAGAAGAAGAAGAAGAAGAAGAAGAAGAAGAAGAAGAATAAAATAAAATAGAATGAAAAAAAATAAAAAAAAATAAATAGATAATAAAAAAATAAAAATAAAAAATAAATTCTT
>APFE030414924.1:11848-57617 GCA_000404065.3 Pinus taeda
AAATCTAATATTTTTATAAGAGGGGAAATCTAGCATCCAAATATTCATAATTTTTTTAGGAAAATGAAATGTAATCTTTTTTGCATTTAATTATTATATTTCTCTATATATAAAATTGATGTAAAGTTGAGGTCAATCATGCATGTCTATTCATGAAATATTGAAATATTTTATTATGTTCATTTTTTTAGCTCTATATAAATATATATGGAATTGATATTAAGATATATTAATTAACATAGATATCATATATTTTATTTAAAGCTAACATCCAAATATTTTTATATAGCAAGGGAATCACATATTTTTTTTAGGAAAATGAAAATGTAAGAAATTTTTGCATTCAATTATTATATTTGTCTATATATAAAGTTCATGTAAAATTGAGATCCTTTAGGAAAATGAAAATGTAAGAAATTTTTGCATTCAATATTATATTTGTCTATATATAAAGTTGATGTAAAATTGAGATCAGGCATGTCTATCCATGAAATAACTCCATATTAAAAATTGAATAAATCACACATTTTTATGTAAAATAATTATAGTTAAGGTGAACATTGAAATATTTTATTTATGTTCAAATATTTTTTATTTTATTGTATTTTATCACTCTTATTATAAATATATGGATGATATGAAATATGTTAATTAACATAGATATTCAAATATTTTTATACAATAGGGGAATCACATAATTCCTTTAGGAAAATGAAATTGTAAGAACTTTTTGTACAATTTTTGCATTCAATTATTATATTTGTTTGTATATAAAGTTGATGTAAAATTGAGATCAATAATGCATGTCTATTTACAAAATAACTCCATATTAAAAATTGAATAAATTACACGTTTCTATGTAAAATTATTTATTTAAAGAAAACATTGAAATATTTTATTTATAATAGCATGAATGTTTCCACAGTCAGTAACATATTGTTGATGAGAGTCTTGTGTGAATTTATTGAAAAGGCCAATGTTTTGGGTGAACACTTTACCCATCTTCAAGGGCAGGAAGCAAATTGACCCATCTTCAAGGGCATGAAGCAAACTGATGATAGGAGGAGTGCATGACCATAATATATAGAGAATGAGGAAATTAGCCGTTTATGGCAAGAAGCAAATTGATCCATCTTCAAGGGCAAGAAGCAAACTGATGATAAGAAGAGTGCATGACCATAATATATAGAGAATGAGAAAATTATCTGTTAGAGATAAACGTTATATAAACGATTATTTTATTGATTCAAATTAAAAATAAATTCTATTATAATTTAAAGATTAAGATATTTGGAAATATAAATAAAAGGGAATTAAAGGAATTAAATATTTTTAACAATAAAAATAAAAATATTTTTATTCAAAAAATGGGGATAAGCCTGAGAGTTATTTTGGTAATTATACCAAAGGCATAGGTGAATAATTATAAGATTGAAGTTAAATTATAGAGAAATAAATTAAAATGGAATGAGATAGGGAAATGATTGGAGATAATCAACCATTGGAAAGAAATGGAAGGAAAAAATATAATTTCTAATGGTTGAGAATCCAGAAAAGGGGGCATGACAAACATAATTATAAAAGTATTATTATTCTATATCAAAGATATCTAATATTAAGAAGATGTTTAATATTAAGATGAGCGTAATAATGTTATCGAGATGAAACATTATAGACATAAATCAACTAGGAATGATAAGGGCTAATTTCCTCATTCTCTATATATTATGGCCATGCACTCTTCCTATCATTAGTTTGCTTCCTGTCCCTGAAGATGGGTGAAGTGTTCACCCATTGGGCTCTTCAATCAATTCACATATGACTCCAGAAGCTCTCATCAACAATATTTTATTTATGTTCAACTTTTATTTTATTTTATTTTATCACTTTATATAAATATATATGGAATTGATATTAATTAACATAGATATTCAAATATTTGATTTAAATCCAACATCCAAATATTTTTATACAGCAGGGAAATCACATAATTCCTTTAGGAAAATGAAAATGTAAGAAATTTTTGCATTCAATTATTATATTTGTTTGTATATAAAGTTGATGTAAAATTGAGATCAATGATGCATGTCTATGCATTAATTTCAGCTTAATTAATTTGATCATTCTCTATCATAGAATGACCATTGTTGTAAAATTTATGCAATCTAGAATATGGACTAACATATTAAATTAAAATAAAATAAGAAAAACAAATTGCTAAATTTATGTATGACTCACATTGTCACCAATGTTTTCTAGA
The DNA here is from genome assembly GCA_000404065.3 of Pinus taeda. Classification (NCBI taxonomy): domain Eukaryota; kingdom Viridiplantae; phylum Streptophyta; class Pinopsida; order Pinales; family Pinaceae; genus Pinus; species Pinus taeda. Next base: position 14,109 of record APFE030414924.1, read on the forward strand.
AGAAGCACAAATATTACATAGCACAACTCCGAGGGAACATTACAAAAAAGTAATAAAGTGAACCAATGAGCAAAGGAAGCAAGCATAGTAGAGTAAGGTTATGATGATTATATTTTTAATTATAATATATATAATATATATATTTATAATATATATAATTATATTTTCAGCACGGAAAAAAGCGGTATGATGATTTGTATTAATCAAAAATATAACAAAAACGTGTACAACATTTGCACTATGTCAGAAGTTCTATTGGGACAATTATGTGACCATAGACCTCATGGTGACGTATATGTGAGTCAAGATCAAAAAAATTGATATATAGAGAGTGTAACAAAAATAGGCCTATTTGTGGGAAACATTGGTCCTATATATAGTAAAAATAACTACATATATGAGAGACATAAGTAGGAGGAATGAAAACTTATCTGATTGACATCACAAAATTGTGAATGTGTGCCCATCATAGTGAAATCTTGGATCTGGCAGGCGCAGTTGTCCACAATAATCTGAAGTCTCCATATGCTCGGTGACGATGTGAGTCCCAGCTTAGACTGAATGTCTGCTCTTTGATTTTTCCCTCTGGGAATATGGGAAATGGTGTAGTCCGTCCTGGTGCGCCACCAATCCACAATCCTGTTTAATCAACCTGAAAGGTGTATATTTCTAATTTGGCTTTTGGACAGAACATGATCGATGGTGACTTTGGAGTCTCCATAAATGTGGAGGTTTTTGATGCCAAGGAAATCAGAGAAAACAATGAGACCAACAAGGGCCATAATATCCGCTTTGTTATTTGTACTGGGACCTCCGTTCCAATGGATATCATATGATTAACCTTCTTCCGGAATAATGTGAATCCCACATGCACAAATGTTTTGTTGGGTTGCGCCATCAAAAAAGGCATATGGATAATCATAGTAATCATTGTGCATCGGGTACCTTCGCTGTTTGACAGTGGGTTGTTGTGGCCGAGCAATAGCCTCAAATAACGAAAGGATGGATTCATAACAGAATAAATCGAGTCCTTTATGGATTAAAAAATTATACGGTTTCACCATTTCCAGATGGTCCAGATTGTAACCAAAGGAAGCGGCCTCCGCATGTAGCTCATGCTACTCCTTGAATGAAAGGCATCGCAGATGGAAGAGGCATTGACCATATCGAAACCAAAATGTGTAGCCAAGAGCAGCCAGATCCTATTGGATTGTGGACATCGAAGGAAAATGTGTAGGTTATTTTCAGAATTTATTCCACAGAGTGAACAGATAGTAGGCCCATGCCACTGATGCTTCTGAAGATTTTCCCAGGTGAGGTTCTTGCCATAAAATACCAGCCAAGAAAAAATAATAATATTTATTGGGCAACCCGATTTCCATAATGCAGGTGGAAATATGTTTTCGTTCAAGTCCCAATCCGACTGTAAAATCTGCAGGTATATGTGCCTAGCGTTGACCACAGAATATCCACCAAGACCTCTCCAACTGATACTGTCTTTGTCTATCGATCGATATATGCCGAAGAATTGTAAGTACTGGGCGACGACATTCCATTGTGTTGCAAGAGCTCTGGGGAGATTTAAATCTGCCGCAGATTTCCATATCGGGGATACGCCGTCCCATCTTTTTATAACACTAGCCCATAAAAAATATCCCCTGTTGTGCAGATGTCTCAGAAGTGGAGGAGAGATATGGGTCGGCCCACTCATACCAACAAATTCATCAATGGCGATGATGATCTTGGATCCCGAATGGAAATTCTAGATCAAGTTTTTTCGGACAAACGGAAATAATCTCTTGAACCCCCTCGAGATGATATAACCATTGTTGGCACCAAAAGTGGATTGTCTATACCAATAAGTGATGTGGTGGCCATACAAATATTTGGCCCTAACAGTTTTACTCCAGAGAGATTCCCCCGAAAGCGCATTCCACATGGTTTTACACAGCAACGCTTTTATGAAAGAGTGTAAATTCATTAAGCCCCAACCTCCCATGGATTTTGGGTGAGACAGCTTTTCAAGTCTACATAGATGGTATTTAGTCTTTTCCTTCTGGCCGCCCCAAATGAAATTTGCTATCATGCTGTTTAGACAGTTTATAATAGAAGACGGGATATAGAATAGAAGAGCCCAGAAGACCATGATTTGGACCAACACGGCTTGGGCAAGAGTGGCACGTCCTCCAATCGACAAACCTCTGGATTCCCATTATGATATTTTCCTATAGAAATGGACTGCAATCCACGACGAGTCAGCAGCTTTATAATTCACAGGTTTCAAGAAAAAACCAAGATATTTGAGACCCTCCCCTATAGGAAATGCCTTGATGTGGAATAATTCAACAAGATAAGAGGTAACCTCTCCATTAGTATCAGCGACATGGAAAGATGACTTAGTGTCATTTATGTTTAGGCCGGTGGCTCTCTGGAATCTATCTAGAATATTGAAAAGACATTCCCATGTAGATCTGCACAGCATGGCCGACAGGAGGATGTCGTCCACAAAAATGGAGTGTGACATGGAAATCTCCTTGCAAATTGGAAGAGGCAGATATCTCCCTTGCTGGATAGCAATTTTAATATGTAAGCTCAACATTTCCATGACAAGGATGAAGATAAGAGGAGATAGGGAGCAGCTCTGGCAAAGTCCCCTGGCCGATTTAAAAAACGGAGTTGGCACACCATTAACGAGGACTAGAAAATTTACATCCACTATACATGCCATGACCCATCGAATGCATCTGACATCAAGTCCTATTTTTGCTAGAAGGCATCTTATAAAATCACAACTCACACAGTCGTATGCCTTCTTTAAGTCGATCTTTAATAGGGCCGCATCGAGTTTCCTGTAATGCATAGAGTGCAATCATTCCTGGGTGAGAGCCACCGCATCAAGAATGTTCTTGTCTTTAAGGAATCCATGTTGTTCTGAAGACAGGTGCCGAGATAGAGTGTCCCTGATGTGGATTGCAATGATCTTTGAAATGATCTTGTACAATACGTTGCACAATGATATGGGTCGGAAGTCAGCAAAGGTGGATGTGATCTTTTTCTTAGGGATAAGGGCTATAAATGTAGAGGAGATCTTCTGACTGATGATGCCCTGCTTCCTCGAATCCTCGAACATCTTGAGGATATCATCCTTAAATAGATCAAAGAAATGGATGAAGAAATGGATGGTCCACCCATTCGGCCCGGGGAACTTATCCTTCTGGAAAGTTTTCATGGTTGCCAATAATTCTTCTTCAGTAACCTCAGCAAAAAGGGCATCGTTCTATTCTACATCAAATATAATGGGAAAAGGATCTATGCCCCATAGAACATCCTCGAAATCGGATACAGAAACTGCACTGTAACCCCTTTTAAAATACTTAACAGCTTCCCCGGAGATGGCCTTTTGCATGGAGAGTGATCTTACCTGTTCATCCTTGATAGTCCAAATGGCATTTGTTTCCCTCCTCGTATTTGCGAACCTGTGGAAATACCTGGTGTTTTTATCACCTTCACAGATCCATAAAGCACGGCGCTTGAGCCTCCACGTATTTTCTTCTTGCTTTAATATCCGTTGTTTTCTTTTTTCTAAGTCCCAGATCCAGATTCTGGTGGAGGTCGCCAAGGGGGGATATTTAAGGAGGGAAGCCAACCTTTCTAATTCCAAGTTTAAATCTGATAGCTCCTTTTTATTAGATGTTTCCTTCAACTTTTTCCATTTCTTTACCTCCATACGAAGGGCATGTAGGCGGTCGATGAAACTCCGAGGAGAGTCACAGGCCAGATAGGGAGAATGTAACCAAGTATCCTTTATAAATGTGTTGAAACTGTCATCGACTAACCAGGTGTGATTGAATTTGAAGGGGTATCCTCCATGGCGCTGCTCCTATTTCCATTGCATGATTATGGGCCGATGATCAGATATAAAGGCTGGGAAAATATTTAAAGATGACGGCCCATGTTTTTCAAGCAGTCGCTCATGTAACATGAATCTGTCGATTCTTTTTGCCAGATAAGCACTATTGGACCATCCATTGTCCTAGGTAGGGCCATGATCAACCAGCAGAAGATCAATGAAATTCTTTTGGAAAATGGATTCCCGGATATGTCTTCCCACAGGGTCAAAAATCCTGCCATTACCCCATATCTCGTCACTACAAAAGGTACAGTTAAAGTCACCACCAATAATCAGTGAGTCAATCTCAAGAAGTTCAGAAGAAAGCAGACAGTTCCAGAATGGAGACTGATGTTTGTAAGGCACATACAAATTCAATATGTGGATGGGCTCATGGGACCCCCGGAAATGAGCCAACATAAGGATGCCAACAAAGCATTGAAAAGCAGCAGCGGAAATCCACCTGGGGTTCCATAATACAGCCAGACCACCTGACATGCCCACAACATTGGAGGCAACCATGTGCCAAGACGGGATCATATGTCTGAAGTAAGAGAAGGTTTGAGCACAATCGTGCATGGTTTCCTGAATGAGAATCATATTAGAATTCGAGGAAGCAAAAAGATGTTTGAGGGCCAAGAATTTTGGTTCATCACCAAGGCCTCGAATATTCATTGATAGAATATCAATCATTTAGGAACCACAATGGGCTGGCATGCTCTAAGAGGCCCAGAAACAGAAAGGTCATCAATAGCAAGTTCAGTCACAGGAATATCGATTAAGGATCGGCCTTCAGAAGACAGATCACATCTGCCTTTTCGTCCCCGAAAGTGTCTACTGCTGCGCTTCTCCTTGCGTCTGACCATTATGTTCCCCGCCGATCTGGGGCTAATGTGGGGCGAGGGGGAGCGAGGTGGTCGATGGATAGTTAAGGGCTGAAGTTTTAGGGATGCCTTTGTGAGAAGCTGGTCGATATCCTGATCAAAGGAGTTGTGTGGGGAGGATTGGAGGGATGGGGGGGCGGGGGGGGGGAGACGGCGAATATGACGCCTTGCCCTTGCGATCAGGGATCGATTCGCAGGATGGGGGGATAGGGGGGCAGGGATGTAAGGGAGAGTGATTAATAATAGGGGATACACCAGGTGAGGATGATATGTAAAGGGCAGCAGAAGGGTTGGATCCGATCGGCTTTGTTTGTTCATGGGGGAGAGGAACAACATGGTTGGATTCAGGCGAATGGGGAGGCGGATCATGGGAGAAACTCAGAAATCTGGCCGACGGGCTTTTAGGGGAGAGAGAAGGAGTTTTAGAAACAGTAGAGGATCTCTGTCGATTGGCAGACAAAGCGGATGGTCGATGTAATGGGTCAACAGAAACAGCCCAAGATTGAGGGAGGCTAGCAGATCGTTCCAGGGAGCGGCCATGAGGAGATGGTTGTGATTGAATGGATGTGAAAGGAGCCCAATTAAATTGCCCGGAAGAAGGCTCGTCGAATGCCTTAGCAACACTATCTTGCGCCAAGTGGGGGCAATAAGCAGACTTCTTCTTCATTCGGCCATATGGGCGACGAGGGCACTTCAGATAGAGGTGTCCTGTTGTGTGGCAGTTGAAGCACCTGAAGGGCACTCCCCAGAAGTCTAGGCGTTGATGGAACTTGGAGATCTCCCAGGAGAGTTCGATAGTCTCAGGAAAACCCCCCCTATAATCTTTTTCGATGAGAACCCAAGCAACCCTCTTGTCTTTAGCACCGATACACCGAGGGTCAACATATATGAATCGTCCCACAGCGTCCCCAATTTTTGCCAAGGACTCCCTGGTCCATAATTCGAGAGGCAAGTCAGGAAACTTGAGCCAAATATAGTAGTTCTGAGGCGTGCATCGGAGAGGATCAAAACCAATAAATCATCTGTGGAGAGCTAAGAAACTTCTGTCTTTCACCCAAGGTTTTGAATAGATGATATCCAGGTCATCACTATTGAGGAAGTGGAAGCTATACTAGTTGTTCATGAGGCGAACAATGGTAGGGGAGTATTTCAGAAGGGGAGACCATATGGCATCAATCCATTCTCTAATCTGCGAGTCCTCCATTGTAGGGAAAAACCATCGACCAATAAGCACCCTCTTTTATAGGCTAATAATCTTGTCTGATAATAGCAGCCCATCCAGGTTGATGGCGGAAGGCGGCGATAAAGTTTTGACAGGTCAGAGATTTTTATTTCGTGGTTTATTTATTAAATCCACATCCCGGAGAGGCACTTCCGTAAGAGAGGGAAGTATGATATCAGCTTCCAACGAGTTAGTCTAGCCTGTCTGAGGAGCATGTCTGGCATGAGATTTTTCCGCTTCCATGTTGCACGAACCAAGGCTGACTCAGCAGAATGGTCAGAGTGGAAATCCATGATGGGAGAAGATATGACACCTAGTGGTCAGTGAGCGGATCCCAAAGGATATACTGGCAGGAGAAAGATATAGATGGAACAATAAATGTGGATAATTGTCCCACCACCAGGACCATGCCTACAGGCAGCTAAAAGGATATGAGAGATCGACCATCGATACACTGACAACCTCGAAATGAGAAACAAATCTGGTAAAGAAGATTGTGGCTGCGTGAATCAATGGCTGGAGTGATAGTAGATCATAGATCATAAAAACTAGACTCCTCTGCACGACCGGAAAATTCAAAAAACTAGAGATACCGACATCGGAAAACCGTAGGTCGGTGGCCTCGAAATGGAGAGCAGGGGAAAAAGAAATTGTAGCAGACAGAGGAGGATGCGCTTCCATGGTCCAAAACTAATACCTTAACCCCATATGCTTGGATATCCATGAGTCGCATAAAGAAAACGTCCATTACATAATAGACATAGATAGGGAGCAAAAGAAAGCTCCAGCAAAGTGATGGAAAAAAACCAGATATGTGCTAAAAATAAGTAGGATAGTAAATAGCCTTATACTTCTGTAAGCCTGAAATAAAACTATGATAGTTGATAATATATGAATCATAAATAAACAATGTATGTGGATGATAGGAAAAAACTAACCTGAGGCGCGAGCATTGTCCGAGTGTAAAGCACCGAGCACCATGAACCATGAAGAAAAGTCAGACAGAGAAAGACAAAGTGGAAGAAGAGGAGATGTGTAAGATGTGATTCCCTTACAACCAGGAAATTCGTAAGTCAGGATGAGAAAGGGAAACCAGAGGCAAGGCAGAGATAGGAATATATGGCTATACAGAGAGTAGGCACATGTAGGCCAAAGGATACGTTCCAAAACATTCAGAGTCACACATCCAAAAGAAGGATAGACAGGTGTCTTAGATGAGTAGTGGTTCCAGATGAATAAGTGTCTAGACTAGGCCAAACCAGATCGTCATACGAACCTGGATGGTCACTACTCAATGCTCTCCACCCGGCTCATACCTGGTTGGTCATAGACCAGTGTTCACCACCCGGCACATACCTGGTTGGTCATTACCTAGTGCTCTCCACTCGGCGCCCCATGTTTGCCAGAATTATTATTACCGTAGGGTTGATATCCATTGTTGACTATATATATATATGTGTGTGTGTGTGTGTGTTTGTTTTTAATTATAGTTGATATTATTTTTCTATTTAATAAATATTTTTTTCCAGCTTACTCTTTTTGAGGATAAGTAAAATGTTCACTTGAAATGTGAGATACCTCCACGAAATCATAGAATATCCCAAAAAATTTCATTATCAAATATTTTATTTTTATTTTAAAGAGAATATGTATCAACATAAGTTAAGTAGAAAATTACATATATCCTCCCTACCAAATTGTAAAATATACCTCTCCACACACTAGCTATTACTTTTAAATAATTTAATAACTTAAATTTAAACCTAATTAATCAAAACCACGAATATAAAAAAATATTAAATATAGTGTAAATCAAGTGTATCATTTTTTTGAACATAATAACATTATTTTATAACTATATTTAAAAGTATAATGGCCTAACATTCACGGAACCTGGCTAGAAGTACATTTAAAAGTATAATGACCGAAAATTCACGGAACCTAGCTGGCATTCACGGAACCTGGTTAGTTTCCAGCAAACAAAACACACAACATACATATCATGCTTGTTGCCACTGTCACTTCTTGTCCATGTGTACCTTGGGTATAGTTTTTGGTCACACTTAAATTATGTTGTTTTTGGTCATAAGTTAACTTAGGTTGGCTTTATATTATTGGTCATAAATTTGCATGTTCAAAGTTGGAATGAAATGTTATTTTAGTTGAATATATTTTTGAAAATAAATTTATTTTTTTACTTATTAAATTTTGTAAATTTAATTTTTAATGGTTTGGGATTATTTTTAATAGGTTTGGATTTTTTTATTTGTTTTTATTGTTAAAAATAATTTAAAAAAAGTTGTTATTAGTTATTTTGATTGGTAGGTTGTTAGACTTTGTCAAATTAGTAGTTAGGCAATAATGTTCTAAGATTAGTGTATGCAATGTAGTTGAGGTTAACAATACTGCAACGTAGTCAAGACTCTCATTAGTGCCTCATTGCCTTCCCACATGTTAAATGTGACTTAACTATCATCCCCATATGTTAAGTTTGCCTTAATTGTCATTTGGATATATGCCTATCTGAACAGTGGTTTGAATTAGTGGTTTTCTAGTAATCTTACATCATCAATCTTTTATGTCGAGGGCATTTCTTATAACATTCTGAAATGAAGAAAAATTTAATATCAAATTCAAACTCGCAAAGAAATAAAATAAGTGTACTTAGTAATATCTTGGAATGAAGAAAAACCATTGTCGCTTCCTAGTATCATTAGCCAAACCTATAGTAGAGTAAATTTAATTTCAAATTCAAACCAATCAAAAAGCAAATTAAGCGTACCTAGTAAGATGCAATTATCTTTTTTAATTAGTTCTAACGTAAAATATTAAATTTAGGTGAAGTCTACATATCTTCGAGTGACATGTGCTTCCCTTGCTATAATATATGTGAGATAACTACATTTATAAGTCTTCTACCATTTATTCCTCTTACTAATATTTGAATGATTTGCAGTGAAATGGAACTTCTACATTTGTCGATAGGGTTTTGTTTCTAGTGGATAGGTGGTGAAACTTATGCATTAGATAACAACTAGCAATCTACCCATGTTAAGTTTTATAGCTACAACCATGCATCTAGCATAATGTGTAATTGTGCGTCCAACACAATGACTAAGTCTATGATGTGACAAAACCATTGAAAGTCAAGGAGAATTGTTACAAGGTCAGGAAATTTCCATTGAATTCAGTATGTTTAACTTCATTGGTTAGAAAAGTAATTACGTGGTGTAATTTTTTATAGATGATGATTTATAAACCACCCTGGATATTCCATTGGAAAATTTCATCATAGCATAATTGATAATATCACTAAAGTCTTTAATGTTAAATTTTCCTTAGATTATGAACCCTTTAGTTAGTTGATTTTCCCACTTAATTAGTTAAAATTAGTTGCAATATGAGAAATAGTAAAAAAATACACACACCATCCATAATAGGCACAAAAATTTATCTTGGGAAATCCTTACAGGAGAAGGTGAAGTTGCCTTACCCTCTTTTCTTTGGTATGGAAAATGTGCAAGTATAAAGATGGAAGTACTCCCTATGGAGTTAACTAAGAGCTATGACCTATAAGGATGCTACAAAACATTAACCCCCTTTGTTATCTTCTCTAATTTCCCACTCTCAATTGCTTTATTCTCTATGGAAAAAAATACAATAGAATATAATGAAACTCTTACTCCTCCAGTGGCACAATGTTTTTCCTTAACTCGATTACAAATTCTAGAATATTCTAAAAATCTTATGGATACAAGTGAAGTCAAACAATTCAATTTGCTCATGTCTGCCATATTTCCAAAATATTCCAAAATTTCCAATCAAGTTATGCTCAAATGTGGTGCGATATATGATACAACTCGATAGCCAAATAGGGGTAAGGTTTGACTACCTTAACTCTCAACCAATGTTATAATTCTGAACCTTCTAAAGTCTACTTCAATGTCCGCACATGGTTAGTACCATATACATGAGTAATGGGTGCTAACATGGCATCCACTCATACCATGGTCATCAACATGGTAGGTCAAATTGCATGAGGCATAAATTTTGCATACAAATTATATTTGATGCAATTCTTGCACAGTTAAAAAGGTCTCTAAGTGTAGAACAATTCAAAAGGGTCCTGCATAAGAGTGAGATTTTAGAACCAAAAAAACTTTGTTTAAGGCCTCAAAATTACTCTAGAAGGTTTTGGACCCCATTTTTCCAAACTAGGACCCATGGATAAAAATGACCCTGCAAGTTGATTCCTCCACTTTTTCCACTTTAAAATCATCAAGATAATGACCAAAAATATAATGATCCAATCTGAATCATACCCCCCCACCCCCATTTTAGGAATCTTTTGGTCCCCATTAGGAGAAATTTGAGGTCTAACATGGGCCTCTAAAGGAAATAATAAAATAATAGTGGAAATAATAAAATAAGATAAGATTACATCATCAAATTTTAGAGGGAAAAAAAGAAAAAACTAATTTTTCAACTCATATTTTCAACTTATCTCCCTATGGGTTTACTCAAATTTCGAGTAGGAACGCTTGTTGGATGTAGAATTTGATTCCTCATCCAAGGAATACCCATGTTGCATACTTTCCATGGACCTTGCTACATGAAAAATGATAAATACATGACAAACATGATTGCAATCATGTTTTTTTTTATGTATTTCTCATTTTTTTGTGTCGAAAGTATGCAACATGGGTACTCTTTGGATGAGGAATTAAGTTTTGCATCCAACGAGTACTCCTGCTTGAAATTTGAATAAAACACTAGGGAGATAAGTTAAAATTACGAGTTGAAAAAATAGTTTATTATTTTATTATTTTTTAATCTTTTCACTTTTTTACTCCAAAAATGGTGAATCATCCCCCATGTTTCAATCCTATTAGTTCTTATAAAGTTTATTTTGGTTGTACATTTTTCTTAGGAGACCCATTTTAGACCTCAAAAGTTCTCTAATGAAAACACTTTAGTAATAAGGTAAGGAATTTTTTCCTCTACTTTCTCCTTGGAGTACCATTTTGCTTACCCTTTAAGTCTGTCAAAGGTCATGCTACCTGATCCAAAATGGATCCTAAAACCTCTAAGTCTAAGTCTTTAAAACTATCGGAAAACATTATCACAAGCGAAAACACCAAGGAATGGCGGAAAACAGAGCTAAGCGGAAGGTTGAAGTATCGTTGAATCAAAGCCGTTGGATCGGACCGATCAACGATCCAGATCAAATCAGCGGATCACATTAGAGGGTTCGGCAATATCGCATCGGCGGAGTGTATTGGGAACGGCCCGAGGGGAAATGCGACTGTGATCGGTGACACAGCGCGAACTGTTGATCGAGCGCACAGATCAACGGCTGCGATTACACCATCGCATTGCAGGTTTCCAAGGGAATGACTTACCAAAGGTGCGAAGACCATGCGATTGTGATATATCACATCGCAATATCGTATTGCATCAATACAAAGGGGCAAAGGCCCATAGCCTATGCAATTTGCGATAGCGATCAAGGCGGACTCGAAAGGGTTTATAAATACATCCCTATAAAATTTGAGTTCCAATATAGAAGTGTTTGTCGGGATTTTTTCGTGTAATGGTGTATTTATGTCATAAAACCGAAATACAAAGGAGACATAGCATATGGCGCTAAAACGATAAAACATGGACCCAAAAGGATATATGTATGCAACTTTATGTTATTTGGGTTCCATGGTAATTGGTATTTTGGGCGGGCTTCAGGTGGTAAGTGGTATTGGATGGGCTCCGCCCGATCCCATACATTGACTAACACATAGCACACAGCAAGGAGAGAGAAAACCGCTTTTTCGGGCGGGTGATCTCTACACAAGTACGCCATCTGAAATGCACATCAACTGTCAGATCAAATGGTTGCAGATCAATGGTGCAAAATGCATGAGCAGGTTGGATGATCAGGATGGATGTGAACCGTTGAATGAGAACAGATCTACGGTGTGGAATGCCAAAGGACTAATAACAGATGAGGCATAACGGTCATCTGATTCCTCTGTTTTAGAGTTTTTCCTATGTATTTCTCTGTGTAAACAAAGAAGCAATTCTTTGGGGTTTTTCACTGCGCCAGTCTTTCCATTTGAAAACAGGTGGTCATCATACCTTAGAGCATTTTGCAATGATTGTTTAACACTCAACAAGGATTTGAACGGACAGCGGACAGGAGCCAGAGAGCCCGAAAAGGAATGCAAATCAACAACTTCGATAGGCTTAAAAGACATTCAATGGTAGCCTAGAAGGAAACTCAGTTGAAGATAGTCACAGAAAGACAGTCAGTCAGTTAGATTGAGGCAGATTGAATAGAGAAACATGACAGAGGGAGAGTCACTCTTTTAGACTCGAGAATTTCGAGCAGATCCCTCTTTGATGTCATTGTTGGTTGAGACTCTGTTTTGAGCACACCCTTGTAATAATATGTTCTTAAAGACATAATATAGAGGTCGACACTGAAAGCTAGACTAGGAGATGTAGCTAGGAATTCTAGTGAACTCCTTGATTATTTGTTGTGTTCATGTGTGTGTCTGTTATGTTTTCTAACTGCTCATTGTCTATATTATTCGCAATATCTTCGATCTTTTGCACTAAGTAATATAGGTATTCCTGCACATGAGTCTATAATACCTTAATATTGATTTAAGATCTCATTTTCAGATCAAGTGGTATCAGAGCATTTGGTTTTGGTTTTGTTAAGGTTAGACAAGCTTGTGTTGGATTTTGAATGCTAACTAGATTAAAGCCCAGACTAGGAGAAGGAGAACTTGTTGAGGCTAATCTAGAGATTGGAAGAGTCTATTCTCATAGGAGAATGGTAGAAGAAACTCCATTGGGATCAGAATCTCAATTTATAGAAAGTTTTAAGGCACTCCAAGCCATGGTGGAAGAGATGTATCTGGAATTTAAGAAGGGTCGAGGTGAAAGCACTTCAACACCTAAACCAAACAAAGGAGTAGAGGAACCTTTTCTGGTTCCCCCTCCATAAGGCAAAGGGAAAGGAGAAATGCCTCCTCCACCATCTCCTCCATCATCACCTTCGTCATCCTCATCATCTTCTAGCTCTTCTAAGAAGAAGAAGAAAACTTCTTTAATTAAATTAGATGTGAAGTTTGATTTGCCAATTTATGATGGAGAACTCAATGAAGAAAATCTAGATAATTGGATAAGACAAATTGATGTATATTACAGGCTACAGAACGTTGATTTAGAAAGGAAGAAGATTCAACTGGCTAGCCTTCGACTTGGAGGAACTGCACTAGTATGGTGGGAAGGCAAGACACAAGCTGATCTGCAAAAACATGGTAAAATCATTTCTACCTGGAATGAATTTGTTTTTGCTATCAAAAAGAAATTCTATCCTTTAGCTTACATGCAGCAGGCAATGATGAGTTGGTAAACTCTTTGTCAGTTGAAGGGTAAAAGTGTACAAAGTTATACTCAGGAATTCAGAAAGAGAGCTTTAACTCTAGGTATATCATTAGACTCACCCGAGACTTTATTGAAGTATATAGGTGGTCTTCATAGCTATTTAAAGCTCACTATTCTCATGTTTAATCCCACTAGCTTACATGATGTATCAGTTCAAGCCACACATCTAGAAGCTAGAGGTAAGAATGTAAACCCAGAGGTTGGGGGAACCTATAAATATTTTGTAAGCAAGAACAAGGAAAAGAAGAAACTGAAATGGAAGGAGAGGAAAACAAACACTGTAAAGAAGGATAAACCTTCATGCACTCATTGCAAGAAAGAAGGACACGATGAGGCACACTACTATTTTTTGCATCCAGAACTGAAACCTAAGAAGTTCAATGGAAAGAAGAAAAAGAATGTTGCAGCTATTCAGCAGGACTTCGGATTAGATTCAAGTGATGAAACAATAGTTGCAGCCACAGGTATTAAAGGTAAAGATTCTGAGGCATCCACAAGTAATTCTGCACAATCTGTTGATAATGAAAGTAATGAGAGGGAAATGAATGAGATTTTTTGTATTAGAGTGATTTCTAAGCACAATAAGATTGATACTTTGTTTGATAGTGGATCACAAGTAAATTTGATTTCTAAAACAATTGTAAAGAAGTTGGGATTACAAACAAAACCTCATGAAAGGCCATATCCATTAGGTTGGGTGTGTGATAAAACAAAGCTACAAGTAACGAGACAATGTAAACTTAGGTTTGCTATTGGATCAACATTTGTAGATGAGGTTGAGTTAGATATAGTTCCATTGTATATATGTGGTATTGTTTTGGGAAGTCCATACTTGTATGATAGAAAAACTATTTTCTATAAAGCTAAGAATAAGTATCAACTCACTAAAAATGGAATAGAATACATTGTAAGAGCTCATAAGCTCAAAGATAACTATTCTCTCATAAATTCAGGGCAGATGAAAAGAATTGTGAATTCAAGTAAGCAGTTTTTACTCATGCTTATAAAGGCAAAGGATCCTGAAAAATCCAATGCATTTGAAGGCTGTGATTCTAAACAAAAATCTGATTTTGTTAGGAAATTATATATTACGAAGCAATGGAACACATTAAATAATGCAGAAATATAAACACAGAAAACGCACAAAACAAGAGAGACACAGATATACGTGGTTCACCCAGTTTGGGCTACGTCCACCGCGAACAGCCAGTCCTTCCTTTCTATTACAGCAAAATGAAGAGACACAACTACAGCAAATCCGTTGTAATACCTCTGCTCTCTCACAGTCTCACCTCTCTGTTTCTCGCTCACAAGAATAACACATCTATCTCACAGCCTCAAATACAATGCCCTCATACAAAGAGAGGGTTGCCTTCTGGGCAAAAAACCCTAAACTAAACATAAGTTCTACCGTCAGATCATCCGCTTAATGAACGCCCAGATTGACTAGAAATTACTATACTTTTACAAGCCATTTTACAGCTGTTTTTTAGCTGGGGGCGCTGCCCGAACCCCCCGCCAGGGGGGGGCTCCCAAAGGTCGCAGCCGCCCCCCCTGGACCCCCCCTGCAGCGAATATTTTACAGGCGGCGTTGCCGCCCCCATTTCAAACTGGGGTCCAATGTGGCGGTACTTTTGAATATAGAATATAATCAGGCTCCACACCCAACAGATTTAATTAAAGTTGTTTCAGAGTATGATGTTGTATTTCAAGAACCTAAAGGTCTGCCACCCAAGTGAGAAATAGTACATGATATTTGTTTGCAGTAAGATGCTCCATTACCTAACATTGGAATGTACAGGTTGTCAGCTTTAGAGAATGCAGAGATAAAGAAGCAGGTACAGGAGTTGCTCGATAAAGGGTTTATACGACCAAGCACATCACCATGTCGATCTCCAATTGTGCTGGTAAGAAAGAAAGATGGTTCGTGGAGAATGTGCATTGATTATAGAGAAATAAATAAAATAACGATCAAGAATCGTTATCCTCTTCCTCATATTGATTACTTATTAGATCAATTAAAAGAAGTAGTTTAATTTTCTAAGTTAGACTTGCGAAGTAGTTATCATCAGGTCAGAGTTGCAGAACAAGATGCATGGAAGACTGCTTTCAAGACAACGCAAGGACTGTATGAATGGTTGGTTATGCCTTTTGGCTTAACTAGTGCTCCTGCTACATTTATGAGAGTTATGAATGATGTACTCACACCATTTATTGATGATTTTGTAATTGTTTATTTAGATGACATTCTGGTTTTTAGTAAGACATGGGAAGACCATGTAAAGAATGTAAAGTAGGCTTTAGATGTTTTAAAAAGAGAAAATCTCTATGTAAAACTGTCAAAATATGAATTTGGCATAACATCTTTAAATTATTTGGGTCATATTATAGGGGGTGGTGAATTGAAGATAGATCCCTCTAAGGTTGAAGTCATTGTGAACTAGTCTAAACCCAAATTTGCTACAGAGGTTAGGAATTTCCTAGGGGCAGCACAATATTGGAGAAAGTTTATTGCTAACTTTTCTTTGATTGCAGCTCCATTACATGCTTTAACGTGATTGAGACAGGTGTTTCAGTGGGGAGGCAAACAGCAGAAAGCCTTCGACACCTTAAAAGAGAAAATGAATACAACACCAGTACTAGCACTACCAGATCTTCAACATCCATTTGAGATTGAGACAGATGCCAGTGACTATGCCATGGGAGCAGTGTTGATGCAACACAGAAAACCCATATGCTATCATTCTGAGACATTTACTTATGCAGTAGTTAATTATCCCATATATAATAAATAATTGTATGCATTAGTACGAAGTGTGAAAAAGTGGAAACATTACCTAATGGGTAAGGAAGCAATCATACATACAGATCATCAACCACTTTAATATTTGCACTCACAAACTAAATTGCAGCAATCAAGACATTATAGGTGGATGGGTTTTCTACAACAATTTCATCTTGTCATCAGATATAAGAAGGGCATACATAATAAGGTTGCAGACATGTTATCAAGACCAATCATAAATGCATCTACTATACTTAAGCATAACTCAGTAATGCATGAAAGTTACATTGAATAATACGCTCAATGTAGATTTTAAAGATGTATATGCAACTTTAAGTCATGGCAAGCAAGTAGAAGAATTGAATTATTATGTAAAGGACCAAATTTTATATCATTTGGGAAATTTATGCATTCCACAAACTGAAAGAGTTAACATAATCCGAGAAGCACATACTTCTCTAATATCAGGTCATTTTGGTGTAAGTAAAACAGTTGCACAATTGTAAAGGTTCTGTTATTGGTCGAGAATGCATGAGACAGTTTCTAGATATATCAAAGGGTGTACTATGTGTGCTACAAGCAAGCCCAGTAATAGAAAATTAGGCTTGTACACTCCACTTCCAATTCCTTCTCGTCCTTGGGAAAGTGTTTCCATGGATTTTGTTCGGGGGTTGCCAAAATCTAGGAAAGGTCGTGATTATTTGTATGTTGTTGTGGATAGGTTCAGTAAAATGTGTATTTTGATACCTTGTAACAAGCAGGTTATAGCTGAACAAACAGCAAAGTTGTTCTTTCAGAATGTATGGGTTCATTTTGGTTTACCCACTTCTATTATATCTGATCAAGATTCTCAATTTATTGGGAAGTTTTGGTTAAGTTTTTGGGAGTTGATGGACACCAGGTTGGAGAAGAGCACAACATTTCATCCATAAACAGATGGTCAAACAGAGGTGGTCAACAGGACAGTGATCCAGTTGCTTAGAGGCTATTGTAGCAAGCATCCCAAGCTTTGGGATGAGCATTTGTGTTATGTGCAGCATGCTTACAACCGTGCCAAGCACTCTTCTACTCAGAGATCTCCTTTTGAGACTTATTTTGGTTTTATACCAAAGTCTCCCTTGGATTTTGTCTTTGGTAAAGACATAGTAGTTGATGGACACGGTGATGTGGACAAAGCAACCAAGTTCATTGAGCAAATCCAAGAAATTCACTAGGCAGCACAAGAACAACTGGAAAGAAGTCAAGCCAAGTATAAGGCAAGACATGAGAAGCATCAGGTTGAGCATAGTTTTCAAGTTGGTGATGAAGTATGGCTATACATCAGCAAAGACAAAATGCAAGGTGAAGGTAAGAATCTTAAACCAATAAGGTATGGACCTTTCAAGATACTTGATAAAATTGGTGAAAATGCTTTTTACCTTGATTTACTAGCTTATATGTAGATCTATTGAGTCGTTAATGTGGAAAACTTGAGATTGTATGAACCATCAATGGTTGAAGATCCTGAAGAGCAAAGTTAGTTGCCTTCCATTAAGGATATGTTGCATAAATATCTCAATGATTTACAAGAAGACACAATTCTAGACAGGAAGGTGAGAACTATGCGTCAAGGGGATGTTGAGTACCTGAGAGTAGGGCTCAAAGGTTCAAACCCAAGCAAAGCACAATGGATAGAAGTTAAACAAGTGAGGGAGTTGTATCCTCACTTGATCGATGCTTAAAAACCAACTTTTGATGGTCCAAAAGCTTTTTAGTGGGAAGGCGTGATCTAGAATGGATCGTAAAACCTCTAAGTCTAAGTCTTTAAAACTATCGGAAAATATTATCACGAGCGAAAACACTAAGGAATGGCGGAAAAAGAGCTAAGAGAAAGGTTGAAGTATGGTTGAATTAGAGCCATTGGATTAGACTGATCAATGGTCTAGATCAAATCAGTGGATCACATAGGAGGGTTCGGTGATATCGCATCGACAGAGTGTATTGGGAATGGCCCAAGGGGAAATGCGACTGCGATTAGCGACACAGTGCGAACAGTTGATCGAGCGCGCGGATCAACGGCTGCGATTACACCATCGCATCACAGGTTTCCAAGGGAAGGACTTACCAAAGGCCCAAAGACCATGTGATATGCGATTGTGATATATCGCATCGCAGCAATACAAAGGGGCGAAGACTCATAGCCCGTGTGATTTGCGATAGCGATCAAGGTGGACCCGAAAGGGTTTATAAATGTGGCCCTATAAAATTTGAGTTTCGATATAGAAGTGTTTGTCGGGCTTTTTTTCGTGTATTGGTGTATTTCCATCATAAAACTGAAATACAAAGGAGACATAACATATGGCGCTACAACGATAAAACACGGACCCAAAAGGATTTATGAATGCAACTTTATGTTATTTGGGTTCCATGGTAAATGGTATTTCAGGCAGGCTTCAGGCGGTAAGTGGTATTGGAAGGGTTCCACCCGATCCCATACAATGACTCACACGTAGCACGCAACAAGGAGAGAGAAAACCACTTTTTTGGGCGGGTGATCTCCGCGCAAGTACGCCATCCGAAATGCACATAAGCCATCAGATCAAATGGTTGCAGATCAACGGTGCAGAATGCACAAGTAGGTTGGATGATCGGGATGGATGTGAATCGTCGGATGAGAACAGATCTACGGTGTGGGATGCCAAAGGATCGATAATGGATGAGGCATAACAACCGTCCGATTCCTCTGTTTTAGAGTTTTTCCTGTGTATTTCTCTATGTAAACAAAGAAGCAATTATTTGGGGTTTTTCACCGCGCCAGCCTTTCCGTTTGAAAATAGGTGGCCACCATACCTTAGAGAGTTTTGCAATGATTGTTTGATGCTCAACAGGGATTTGAATGGACAGTGGCTGGGAGCCAGAGAGCCCGAAAAGGAATGCAAACCGACAACGCCGATATGCTTAAAAGACATTCAATGGAAACACAGAAGGGAAGTTAGTTGAAGACAGTCACAGAAAGACAGTTAGTTAGTTAGATTGAGGCAGATTGAATAGAGGAAGAGGATAGAGGGAGAGTTTGTGCACTCTTTTAGACTTGAGAATTTTGAGCAAATCCCTCTTTGATGTCACAGTTGGTTGAGACTCTGTTTTGAGCTCACCCTTTTAATAATATGTTCTTAAAGACATAATATAGAGGTTGACACTAAAAGCTAGACCAGGAGACATAGCCAGGAAGTCTGGTGAACTCCTTGATTATTTTTTTTGGTGATGTGTGTGTATGTTATGTTTTCTAATTGCTCATTGTCTATATTATTCGCAATATTTTTGATCCGTTGCACTAAGTAATATAGGAATTCATGCACATGAGTCTGTAATACCTTAATATTGATGTACGATCTCATTTTCAGATCACTACCCCTATATTGTAGTTCTATACCTCTTTTTGAAAATTGTATCCTTTTTCTTGACTCTACCTAAGAATATGGTGCTAAATTCTCTATTGAAGGTAGGACCTCCTCCTCTTCCTTATCCGACATGGAAGGTTCATAAAGTTTAAGATTTTCCATATTCACTATATAATAAATGTGCATGTATGGGGGTAGACTGAGTATATAAGCATCACTTCCCACATTTTCCAATATATCGAAAGGACCATATAGCAAATCCTTGATCTTCTTACCAAGTCCTTGTAGTCTTTCATTGTTTAACTATAACCATGCTCCATCTCCCACTCTAAATAACTTATTTATTCTATGTTGATCATGCCTAGCATTGTAATTTTCCAGCAACTTCTTCAATGTCTCCTCAATGTGGAAATGGATTTTCTAAATCTTCTCAACAAATTCATCTACTCTTAATGCATCACTTGTGAGATCCTCCTTCACTACTCTTTGATGTTCATATATAAAATCCAAAGGTGAAGGTGGAAAGTATCCAAAACAAGTTTAAAATGGAGACTTACCAGTAGAATTATGGATTACTCTTTTATAATAGTGTTGTATAAGACCAAATTTTCATCCTAGGCCTTTAGATGGTTATGATTATAACCCCTCAAAAACTACAACAATGTCCTGGTGACCACTTATATATGCCCATATGTTTGTGGATGGAGTGTTGTATACTTCTAACTTTGTGCCCAAATTCTCCCATAATGTAGTCTAAAATGCACTGAGATATTTAGTGTCCCTCTTCAAAATGATTCTACTTGGTATCCCAAAGTGCACCCAGATCATCCAAAGAAAAAAATTTCTACTTCTTACTCTTTGATGGTCCTTTTGTTAGGCAAGAGAATGCACATATTATTGAACCCATCAACTACCACAAATAGGTAATCATATCTTTTTTTGGTTGTTAGTAAACATCCCACAAATGGAAATGGTTTTGCAAGGACAAGTGGGTAAAGGTAAGGGATGGTATAGACCCTATTTCCTATTACTAGGCTTGTTGGAACAACAAATTATACAACCTCTAATGTAGCTCACTACATCTTCTTGCATTCCAAGCCAGTACGCATAGTACAACAAAGTTTCCAACTTAACAAGAACTGTATCCTCAAAATGAGAACTCTAGGCCAACAAACCCCTATTTTTGCACAAAAAAACATGAAAAGGCACCTTGAAATTGAAAAGTAGTAATGTTGCATCACACTTTTTTTAGGGCTAAAATTACAACATTTTTTAGCCATGGAATTAAATATCAAATACCATGACTATGAAATACATGAAAAAACACCTTGGAATGCAAAAGTGGTGATGCAACATCACCCTTTTTTTAAGGGTGAAAATTCAAATATTTTTCAACATTGGAATTAAATACCAAATATCATGGCTACCGAAAAAAGTGAAAAATATGTAGAAATGAAAAAGTGGTGATGCAAAATCACCCCCTTTTTTATGTCGAAAATTTAGACATTTTTCAACCATGACATTAAAGATCAAATATCATGACTACATAAATACTTAAAATCAACACATAAATAAGAGAGATCTTCTAAAAAGAGCAATTTATTTTATTTTTAACGTGAAAATTGTAGCTTATTTGAAGTCTTAGCATAAGACATCTTGACCCCTTTTCAATGGACACTAAAATTGCAACATTCTTTAAACTGTAGTTTATAAAAGCATCATTAGTGTACACAATCATTAAAAACACCAAATACAAGAAAAACAGTCAAAGGAACTCAATTCGAGTAGTATGACACATGTTTCATTTCCCTAGTTGTCAACCCTTGTGGCATTTATGAAATAATTGTTTTACTTGGTGAAATAATGGCAACAGTATGTATGAATTTCTCGATACAAATAAGTGGAGAGTACACATTCGTGTTAAGTAAATAAATGAGTAAAACGATGTTGATATAATTGTTATGATTAAAAAAACTAAAATTTTAGTTTTTTAAAAGAAATATCAAATTAAAAAAAATCTTCTTTCAATTTTTATTTTTTTTCAAAAAATATCAATAATAATATTAAAAACCTAATTGTAAAGAAAATATTTTCTTTTTTAAACACTATTAAAAAACAAAAAATAATGAAATTTTAAAAAAAACATTAATTTCGAAATAATACAACAAAGAAACAATAATAAATTAAAATATTAAAAACAAAAAAAAAAAAACAATTTAAAAAATATATTATTATTATTATTTAAATTAGAAAAAAAAAGTTTAGGGAAAAAATCAAAAAAAAAAACAAACAAAAAAACAACAACGACAAACAAAAGAAAACTAATTAAAAATAAATAAACAATAAACAAAATAATAAAAAAGATAAAATAAGAAACAAAAAATTAACAAATACAAATTACAAACCAAACTTTACCCAAAAAAAAGGAATAATTAATAGTAATAATAATAAAAATAAAAAAACAATTTAAAAGGAAATGGCAAAAATAAAAATAAAAATCTTTAGAATTTTTTTAAAATTAAAAGAAAAAAGTTATGGCCATGATGTTTTCCAAGGAGATGACTTGACAACTAGAACCATAGGACAAAGAAAATTCAAGTTGAAGCTCATGGTTGGAAGATTAGAAAACTCCCTAGTGTACCACACTTCCCAAGATTCGCCAAAAAATTGATTTTGTAAGCAAGATGAGAGATGCAAGTGTACAAATAATGTTTGAAAAGGATACCTCTGCGATGGTTCGAGGAGCAATGTATTACGAAGGGGGGTTCAAATTGGAACTCTATATAATCTGCAAGGAAGCATTGATAGTGATGGGTGCAACAGTTCCATTATTTCCAAGAGCAAAGTTGAAGAAGGAAAAACTCCTATAGTCTCTGGAGAAAAGACAATGTCGTGACATCAAATACCAAGACATATTGGAGAGAAGGGTATTCGAGTACTACATGGTAATGGTATGGTAAAACGCATGTCTAATTTCTCTCTACATTTTGATTTTTGTGAACATTATTTATATGTGAGGTAGAATCAAGTAAGAATGTAACCACCCCTCCCACAGTTACCCAATTTCATCATCTTGTTGGGGTAAACATGAGAGGAGGAGCCACTATGACATGACCTGGCCTCCTAGATCCAATTAAGGAAGTGGTTCCGACTAATGATGACAAACGGACAACCCAACACATCTCATAGGGGTTACAAGTCACTCAGAGGTTGAACAACCACCCCAGGTGGCCAAACCCTGAGCTAGACCTCTTTTTCTCAGCCCTGGGCCCACAATCACACCCACAACAAGGCCTCCACGTAGTTGGGAGCCTCCAACTGCATGCAGACCACCGCATCCATGCGGTCACAACCCAATTTCTCTAGTTTAGAGGGTGTGGTCCCAAATTCTGAGCCTAAGCTCCAGGTAAGCCTCTAGACCATTACCCAAAACTCAATGAGACTTTCCATAATGATAATTGACATCAAGAAAAATCTATTTATACAAAACTTAATGAAAGAATTGACCTAATGAGGCCTAACCATTTCAGTTATTTCATCAACACATATTGAGAAGATGTAAGCTACAGGTCATGAACACATATTTGATCATAATAGTTTGAGATTCACCTGAGAATTTCCAAGAAGGCCCTTTGCCCTCTCCACATAGTTGCAACAACACTTATTAGTCCATTCATTCATCAACCATTCATATATTCATTGAACATGTGAAGAGCCACATACAATATACATCATATAACCAACATATAGACCATGACAACTTAGCCATAATATCACCAACATAATCAATACATATGCTTATAAATCACAATAGAAAATACCTCATATTAACATATGAAAATGAAAACCAAGTCAAGGACTTTCACGTACCACTCGAACATAGATTGGGTTGAACCAAACCTTTCTTTTAGCCAATCACCCTCATGCCATATTCCAAGCATGAATGTGAGATCTCATGGAATAAAGCAAACAAAAACCAAACCAAGGCTTCCATAGGCCATTCCACCTCAATCTTCAACCCTTAACCAGTGATTCCACATTATGGTTGAAAATCACTAACACCAACCAAATTAGTCTCTACCCAAGCTGTCCAGGGCTCTAGAGTGTTTGTTCCAACTGTGACTCCAGGAACTAATAACTTATCCCACAACCTTCTAGGGCTCTAGAGAATTTTTCCAACCCAACTCCAAGGACTAATAACTCAACCTATCAAGGGCTCTAGAGCGTTTGTTCCAACTAGGCTCCAAGCCGACTAGTAACTCAACCCAAGCTATTCGAGGGTTTCTAGAGCATTTGTCCCAACCAATGGCTCCAAGAACTAATAACTCAACTCACAATCATAAAGAACTTGAGCACCAATAAAAAAAATAACTAGAAAAACACACAACACCATGACTATCTATTAAATGGCAAGGCAAGGCTAAAACCACTGTCAATCCAGGTAAATCTCCATGCCAATGAAACACATATCTAAGAAACCACATGCATAAACCATGCATGCAAAAAATAGCAACAAAATCATACATGCAACTCGATACCTGCAAAGTAATCTAGTTGTATATGCTGATCCAACTGTTCCCTCATGATTTCCTTCTTTCCTTTGCCTTCTTTCTCCAAATCCGATGTATGCCCAAGTGATCTAAGCATGCTACAAGAATTATCTAAGTGTACAAGAGTATGAGAGAATGAGAGAATGAATGAGAGAGCCAAATAAGGAATTGGCAAAAGCCATGAAATGATCCTCAGAAGCCTTTTTATCATTGAGGCCTTTATTTTTTTCATTTTATTTCATTTTCTCTTCAATTCCCCTCTCATGAAAACATGGGACTCTTCACCTTCATTCCTCCTATTTTCATAATTAAATGCCAATAAATGTCTCTTTTCCTTTTCCAATTTCCATAACCATAAATAAAATGAAAGTGACACCCACTAATATGTTTTGCCCAACATTTAACTTGGAATATGTATCCCATGACCTTGGTCTTATATTTATTTTTACATAGAAAATCAACCAGGGTTTGTTACGAACCCCTCCCCCTTGGGGGAACACCATCCTTGATGTTCTATTACACCTATGACTAGAAAACCACTAAAAACAGGACATACTTCCCATGGAGATTTATAACCCATCTAGTTGCAGTATTTACAATAACCACTACTGAAAACATGATAAACATATCGCTTATTAGATCTTTATAATGCAACTCATTATGGTATTTATAATAACAACCACATATACTTATGCGCATATGCTTCAACCAACAAATGACCATACTGTCTATGGAGCTTTATAACCACAACTCAATATAGTGTTTGCAATAATATACACATATACATATGCATATTTTCTCTAACCAACAAATAAAAGGATACAATGCCCACATCAATCAACAAGGGAATTCAGAGGCTTACACCTCCACCCTCAAAAGTAATATCAAGATTCACCTCCTTCCTAGGAAGTCAAAAATCCACTACAAAAGTCTAAACTACATCCAATGTGCAATGATATGATCCTTGTGTTGCATGTTCCCTCAATGAATAGTTACCGACTCATTGTTCCAGGGCACACTCCCAATGTGCACATGATTTGATTTGGATATTCTAATGAAAAAAATAATTCCATCCCCCGACCTTTGCTTCTCTGCTACATAGTCCCTTGGGTAATCTAGTCACCCCCTTCCATGTAGTTACACACCTTTCAAGTTCTGTTGGCATCCACTCCTCTGCTACACAGTCCCTCGGATGATCCATCCCTTGGCAAGGTTTCCTCACATTAGAAGGTCCAAAAACAAAGGCATATCTCTACCTCAAAACCATCATACCGGTCATAGCATTCTCATGGCAATCAATGGACACTATTGTGTACAAATGTCCCACAATGGCCCTACTCCTGAATGCTTTACCAACATATTGCTACCTGTTCCAATTCCTTTTGTTGTTGCTGCTAATTCTTGCAGTTGATTTCAACCACCCATACCTGACACTTCCAAGCTTTCTTGTGCCAAGAACATAATTGTCATTAGATTAAAATAAATTAAAATAAATTGAAATCATATCTCATTGGTAGCTCGTCAATAAGGTACAATTTTGTTTACTTGCGGTCACAACAAGGCAAACTAGTGCTTTGACCAAAGCATCATGTATAAACACAACACATCTGGTTAGCTCAAAACTCATCCATCATGAATCAAAATCATAGATCACATGCAACCATCATAAATCAGAGTCATAGATCGCATGCATAATTAAAAACTAAAATAAAATGTTGATACTTATCCTTTAATCATTCCTTTGCTTCTACCTTTATTCTTTCCTTTTCCATACACACACTAGGTTGGTTTCCACAACCAGCATGCACCCAGTTCTTTCTCTCCTCTTCAATCACATACACATACACATAGTGTACATCAAACACATACACCCACACATGATGTATAACACGACACAACACATACACCTACACCCAGTTTACAACACAATACATATACGTACACAAAGTACAACACGATGAATACACATGTCACGACATTATACACATAACACAATACCACATGTGCACAACACAACATGTAGACAAAACCACCTTCAAAACATGTACCCAACACAACATGTACATAATACCACCTGCACAATGTGTACACAACACCATATGTACATAGCACCATGTGCATAACATGTACACAATGCCACATGCACACATTGCCACATGTACCACATGTACACAACACCACATATATAACATGCACATATCACCATATGTACACAACACCGCATATACAACATGCACATAACACCATATGTCCACAACAACACGTATACAACATACGCACTGCACCATATGTACATAACACTGCATATACAACATGTACACAACACCATTTTTACACAACACCGCATATATGACATGCACACAACAACACATATATGACATGTACACAACACCACACATGCAACATGCACAACATATACACAACAATAGTATTGCACATCCAGAGACCACATTGTCTCTACCAGGAAACTTTTCTTTTAATGTCTTCCACTATCCATGCTTGTCCCAACATGTCACAAATCACAGTTCTTTCATTGTGTTGATGTATCCTTCAGGGTTACCTACCATAGAATAAACATAGGTATAATACAAACATATAATATCAATTCATATCCACATGATATTGAATTCATAGATTTATCAGGGGTACTCTTCCCACTTGATTCCTTATAAGAACAAGAAAATCTTCATGCCATTCACTTGCATAATAAATCATTCATGCACAAGCATGATCCCTGATGATCTTGTGAGACAACGACATACATACAGACATATATACATATAAACATTAGCATAAAACAATCATGATCCCTGATGACCTTGTTAAACAATGACATACATACATACATGCATACATATATAGACATAAAAATAATCATGATCACACATAATTCCTAGATATTATAAGGTCGTGGTTAAGAGATATTCCTTTATCTATTCACGATATACATAACATTGAGAACAAAAATTCCCAACATAGCCAAGACATCTAATGCCTCAAATCCATTTGCTTTACCTTTCATTTTACCTTCCTCATGACTATCTTGCCATCGTCTATTTACCCCAATAGACCCAACCATTCCAACCAGTTGTTATATTCTTACGTTCAACTTCCCTTATACATGCATTGACTTCATCCAGATCTTACATTACCTGTTGGGTTTCATTCAACTCTCCCCTAGCTCCATTAAATTTCCTCTTCCTCCAACCAATTGCCAAGACCCTCAAAACATAAAATGCAAGAACAAGAAACAAACAAGAAGAAAACCATGAAAAACCAATAGAAATAAAACACCACAAACAAAGTGGCATGGGCATGCATGAAACATAATCAAAACCACAAGTCAAGCTCAACAAAATCACAAGCACTGAAAGAACACAACTTTCAACAAACGCCATGACTCAACCCCATGGTTCCCAATACTTCCAAGGGAAAGCTCAATCTGAGCCTTCTTCAAGATTTCATAGTAGTCTCTTTTTCCATTCAATCCCCTGCTTCATATTGCCATAAACATGTAACTATCAATGTATTCATAAACATAACAATGTATCAGTTACCTTACCTTGTTGTACCCAACACGTTGACTTGTAATTGAACATGTACATATATCATCTCTCAAGGGACTCCAATTCCTTAATGAATCCAACCATAACTGGAAACCAAATTTTATGCATGTCAAATAAATGTTCATGAATATAACATATATCCACATAATGTCAATCAAAACCACAGCTAAGAATACTTCATATATTCTTGCAAAGCACTCATTCATTTGGAATTGTGGTTTCCAAACATAGCCAAAGGAATTCTCACCCAATTCCTTTCTTTTACCTTTTTCCTTGTTGCAATTAAGTCTTATTGTCTCTTATTACATTACCTATCTATTAGTTATATAAACAAATAAATTATTACCTTGTCATGCTAATACCAAGCATGTTTCCCTGCAACTGTTCACACATTTCAGTCATATGTTCCAAAGATCAAGACATTGTGTATATTAATTTTAAATCGGCCTTTACCAAGGCTAACAAGCATGTCATAATCAACTCACAGCCATAGTCATAATACTACAACTAGCACCCACTTTCACTCAAGTACATAGTAGTTGTCTCAACACATATAATGTTAATACAACCATCTTAAAACAAGATCATTCCTTCATGAAATATTATAAACAAATACTCATATCATGGAATTAATCAAATATCCAAACTTGTAAACATACAATATTAGATAAACCAAATAGATGACATAATCAAACTCATACTTCAATGTATCTTAGGGTAGGCTATCACATCTGCACAATTTAGTCTATATTAGCATGATACATAATAACATGAAGATCTTAGCTACAATGACCATATTCGTCATGCATATAACGATGATGCATATATCAACAAGTTACTATCATCCATGACTATCAGATGTATGTGCGTATGCCCACACTGATTAATTATCATCTATCATGCATGTAGGCACAACAACAATAGAATGATGAGCATGTATATAATCATAATGCATGTAATATCCATTAACTATCATACCTACATTGCAACATATGATACCTATATGACGATTTTCTCTTACCCCAAGGTCTAGTGCTACAACATCATTCTAATAATCTGCATCTCCTACTCCATTTTGACCAACATATCAACTTCATAACATACCAACAAAATCATGATGACACAAAATGCATAATGACCACCACAATGCATGTATAACCTACTATGCATACATAACCATAACCATGATAATGCATGCATAACAACATGCACCTATCCCATCTAGTCCAAGTGTTTAAACCTTGCTCCGATACAATTCTGAAACCACCCCTCCCACATTTACCTTGTTTCATCGACTTGCTAGGGTGAACATGACAGAAGGAGCTACTATGACATGAACAGTCTCCTAGATCCAATCAAGGAAGTGGGGTCGACTAATTACGACAAACTGATAACTCAACACATCCCATAAGGGCTACAGGTCACTCAGAGGCTGAACAACCTCCCCAAGTGGCCAAACCCTGAGCTAGATCTCTTTTTCTTAGCCTTAGGCCCACAGCCACACACAAAACAAGGCCTCTATGTGGTTGGAAGCCTCCAACCACATGCACAACACTGCATCCGTGCATTCACAACCCAATTTCTCTATTTCAGAGGGTGCAGTTCTGAATTTTGAGCCTAAATTCCAGGTCAGTCTCTAGACCATTTCCCAAAATTCAATGAGACTTTCCAGAATTATAATTTAAATCAATACAAAGCCATTCATACAAAACTTAATCAAATACTTGAATTAACAAGGCCTAACCATGACAATCATTTTGTCAAACATATGAAGAATGTGTAAGCTACAGGTCATGAATGCATATATGATCATAATAGTCTGAGATTCACATGAGAATCACCAAGAAGACCCTATTCCCTCTCCACATATCTATAAAAACACTTATTAATCCATTCATTCATCAACCATTCATATATTCGTCAAACATATCAAGAGCCATATACAATATACACCATATAAACAACAAATAACCAATACATAAACCATGACAACTCAACCATAATAACACCAACATAATAAATACATATGCTCATAAATCACAATAGAAAATACCTCATATTAACATATGAAAATTATAACCAAGTCAGGGACTTCCATGTACCACCTAACCATAGATTGGGCTAAGCCAAATCTTTCTTTCAGTCAATCACTGACATGCCATATTCCAAACATGAATTTGGGTTCTCATGGAATAAACCAAACAAAAACCAAACCAAGGCTTCTAGAGGCCAAACCACTTCAACCCTCAACATATGATTCCACCTCACAGTCAGACATCACTAACACCAACTAGATCATGTTGAAAATGGCAACAAGAAAATCTTGATTTAATTTCCCTTTAATTAAATTAGGAGAAAATTGTAATTCCACATCACAAGACAACAAGAATGAGTTAACTAAGTTAATTTCACTTGGCCATATCAATTAATTCGATTTGAGGGAATAACTTGAGTCATGTATAGTGGTTCCTAAATTTTAGGAGCCTAGGTTGAGTTTAATTTGAGTTGTAATAGTTTAATTCAGTTAAGCTAGTTCCAACTATTGGAGGAACTAGTAGGAGGTCTAGCAGTGGGGTGCATCTTCATGTGTTCAAATAGTTAACTGATAAATAAGTCATAACTAGCTCATTCATGCATGAAATTCAAGTTACCCAATTGAGATTAGAGTTCAAGGGCAGTGTACTATCAGTTATATAATTTTCCCAGTTGTATAGGTGGTGCATGCAGTCAGAGAAGGGCCTATAGGGATTGTGCAATTCAGGATGGGGATTTCCCTAATAAATAGGGGGCTAATTACTTGAGAAACAATGCAAGGAAGTAGGAGCTTGGAAGGAAGCAAAATTGGCTAGAGTAATCTTGTGAGGCAAGAGTTAGATTGTACTTGTGCAGTGATTGTTTAGGTTGAACAAGCATTGTATTTTCTTCTCTATTTTTATGATCTAATGGAATATATAGATAGGAAAGGGTTTTGAGCAACAAGCTTTCCCCATAGATAAATCTCTGAGCATATGTGATTGAATCTTGTCTCATGTTTTTTGATTTCTTGATTGTTTAATTGTTTATGTTGATTAGTATAGTATATTCAATTATTTTGTTTTAGAAAATTACATAAGCAATTTGACTCTAGAAGGAATTTCTACAGATTGGTCTCTACCCAAGCTTTCCAGTGCTCTAGAGTGATTGTCCCAACTACGGATCCAAGAACTAATAACTCAACCCACAACCTTCTAGCTGTCTAGAGAATTTTTCCAACCCTACTCCAAGGACTAATAACTCAACCCACTAAGGGCTTCAGAGCATTTTTCCTAACCTAGGCTCTAGGACTAGTAACTCAACCCAAGCTATTCTAGGGCTTCTAGAGTATTTTTCCCAACCGAAGGCTCCAAGAAATAATAACTCAACCCATAACCATAAGGAACCTGAGAACCAATCAGAAAACAAGTGGAAAATCCCACAACACCATGGCTATCCAAGAGATGGCAATACAAGGCTAAAACCACTATCAATCCAAGAAAATCTCGAAGCCAATGACAACACATAACTAAGAAACCAAATGAATAAACCATGCATGCCAAAACTAGCAAGGAAATCATACATGCAACTCGATACCTAGAAAGAAATCTAGCTATAGTTGTTGATCCAACCGTTCCCTTGCTCTTTCCTGCTTTCCTTTTCCTTATTTCTCCAAATCCAATGTATGCCCAAGTTCTCGAAGCATGCTCCAAGAATTATCTAAGTGTACAAGAGTATGAGAGAATGAATGAGAAAGCCAAATACTGAACTAACAATAGCCACGAACTTATTCTCATAAGCCTTTTTATCATTGAGGCCTCTATTTTCTTCATTCTCCTTCATTTTTTCTTCAATTTCCCTCTCATGCAAATTTGTGACTCTTCACCTTCCTTTTCTCCTATTTTCGTTTATTTTCATAATTAAATGCCTCTTCGCCTTTGTCAATTTCCATAGCCATAAATAAACCGAAAGTGATGCCCATTAGGATGTTTTTCCCAACATTCAACTTGGAATACATGTCCTGTGACCTTGGTCTTATAATTATTTTTACATAGAAAATCAACAAGGGGGTGTTACAAAGACTCTCCCTTGTTTATGTGAGGTTAGAGGGAATATTACAGATGGTACACAATGATATTTTTAGACCTGTGTCGATTATATCACTGGATAAATCTATGTACTGTCTCATTTATAGATGAATTCTCAAAGAATAAATAGATTTATTTCCTTAGGAATAAATTCGACATTTTTTGAGAAATTCAAAGACCTTAGGGCTCTTGTGGAAAATTAGGCAGAGAATAAAATTAAGTTTCTAAGGATAGATAATCGTTGAGAAATATGTGGGAATATATTTAAACAATTATATAAGAAATGTGATACAACAAGGCGTAATACTACTCGATACACACCTCAACAAAATGGAGCTGCAAAAAGGATGAACAAAACGTTGATGGAGAAATCAAGGAGCATACTCAGTGGTGCCATGTTAGGATATGAATTATGGGTTGAGGTAGTATGAAATTAGATTTTCCGTTAGTGCTAATTTCATTGATGAAGTATAACTAGATTTGGTTCCCCTTGATGTATGTGGAGTCATGTTAGGGAGTCCCTACATGTACATGTGAGATGAAATATTCATGCAAAAATCCAACCAGTATCGACTCGTTAAGGATATAAAATTGTTCATCATTAATGTGCACAACAGAAAGTCAAAAATTTCAATGGTAAGTGCCAACCAAGTCAAGAAATTGATCAGTTCCAGCAAGAAGTATGTTTTATTATTTTTAAGAGAAAAATTATTTGTAGAAGATTAAGTAAGAGGCAAGGCGTCCTTGGAGGGGTGTACTAAGAAATAGAAACAACAACTGGAAGAGTTGATACACACATACAAGATGTATTCCGAGAGCCTAAGGGTTACCACCTAAGAGGGAAGTGGAGCACGAGATCCAGATATTGCCAAACTCCCCATTTCCAAAAATTGGGATGTACAGGTAGTCTATGATAGAAGCAAGTGAGGTAGAAGAAACAATTGCAACAACTGCTGTAATAGGGTGTCATTCGATTGAGTACATCACCATGTGGGTCACCCATCATCATTGTTCTAAAGAAGGATGAGACTTTGTGGATATGTATAGATTGTAGGGTATTGAACAAAATAATGCTCAAGAACATGCACCCTCTTCCTAGGATAGATGATCTGTTGGATCAACTATATCAAGAAAAATACTTCACCAAGTTGGACTTAAAGCCTGGATATCACCAGGTTTGATTCAAATAAGAAGATACCTGGAAGACTACCTTCAAAACTAGGCAAGGTTTGTATGAGTGGTTAGCCATGCCATTTGGCCTATCTAATGCACCAACTATATTTATGAGATTAATGAATGTTGTATTGCACCCTTTTATAGATTTAATTGTTATTGTCTATTTAGATGATATATGGGTTTACAATGCTACTTGGGAGGAGCACATCTCTCATTTGACACAAGTGCTAGAGACATTAAAGAAGCACCAATTACGAGAAAATCTCAAGAAGTGTGAGTATGCACAACAATCTTTGTTGTATTTGGGGTATGTGATAGGTGGAGGAGAGCTAAAGATAGATATTTCGAAGATGGAGGCCATCATGAAACGGTTGGTGCCTACTATTTTTTCTGAGGTCAAAAGTTTCATTGGGGCAACACACTACTTGAGGGAATTCATAGCCTCATTTCTGGTGGAAGGAAAACTTCTCCATGCCATAAAAATAAGTGGAAAGAGTTTATAGTGGAGAAACAATCAGCATAGGGCTTTCGAGGACCTAAAGAAGAAGATTAGTCAAGCACTAGGACATTACCAAACCTGCAACAACCCTTTGAAGTGGAGACAGATGAAAGTGGGTATGTTATGGGAGTGGTCTTGATGCTGGGAGGAAGGCCTACATGCTACCATTCTAAAATATTTCATGGGGAAATTGTTAACTACCCTATCTATGATAAGAAGCTCTATGCTTTGGTGCAAGCTATGAAGAAGTGGAAGAACTATATGATGGGAAAAGAGACAATAATCCACACATATCACTAACCACTATAGTACTCGTAGGCCCAAAGTAAGATACAATAGACCAAGAATTGCAAGTGGATGGGGTTTCACAACAGTTTCATTTGGTGATCAAGTACAAGAATGGAATCACAAACAAGTTGGACGACATGCTTTCAAGGCCACCCACACCAAAGATCACAACTTTGGGAACTCTTTTGCACATGGAGCCATTCACCCATGAAGCATATAAAGAGGCATATTCAAAGGATGAGGAATTCAAAAAGGCGGTTCAACAGTTACAAAGTTATAGTCATGTGCATGATGGTGAAAACACAATTGAATACCATCTCCAAGATGGGTTACTCTATATGCTAGATAAATTATTTGTTCCTAAAGGTGAGAAATTGCAGCTGATTAGAGAGGCTCACACCTCCAAGTTTGTAGGGCAGTTTAGTGCAGGGAAGATTGTGGCCTACATGCATAGGTATGTGCATTGGCCCGGGAAAGTAAGAGAAGGTAGCTAGGTTCATAAGAGGATGCATGCATTGTTGTACCAACAAGCCTAACAACATGAAACATGGTCTATATCATCCCTTATTTGTACCCACTCATCCTTTGGAAAGCATTTCCATGGACTTTGTGGGAGGTTTACCAACAACTAGGAAGGGACATGACTACCTGCTCATAGTAGTTGACAGGTTCAACAAGATGTGTGTGCTAATTGCCTGTAAAAAGTCCATTATTGGGAAAGAAGAAGAAAACTTGTTCTTTGGACAGGTCTAGGTGCACTTTGGGATACCGAGGAGCATTGTATCAGATAGGGATACCATATTTATCACTGGACTCTGGACCACAGTGTGGGAGCAGATGGACATGAAGTTGAGATATACAACATTTAGTCTAGAGACAAATGGATAGACAAAAGTAGTCAATAGGAATTTGGTGCAACTTCTGTCGGCATACAACCGGAAGCATTCGAAGACCAAAGATGAAAATTTGGTATACATACTACATTCTTACAACAACAAAGTCCACACTTCTATAGGAAATCCCCCATTTGAAAAATTTTCTGCATATTTTTCGCCTTCACCTTTGGACATTACATATGGGTAGAAAGGAGGAGTAAGGGAAGATCTTACAAGAGACACCTTGAGGGATGAAAAAATTATAGAGAATATTAGGCAAATCCATCTACATGTATAAGCGACACTGCAGAAGTCATAAGAGAAATATAAGGCGAAGAATGATCAACATAGAATAGAGAAATTGTTTAAGGTGGGAGATAGAGTATGGCTACAATTGAATAAGGAGAGGCTATAAGGTCCTAGTAAGAAAATTAAGGCTCTAAGGTATGGATGCTTCAACATACTGAAAAATGTTGGTGATAATGCCTATCAACTCAGTTTACCACCATATACGCACATTTACTTCATTGTGAATGTAGATAATTTGAAACTCTATGAGCTTTCCATGCCATATGAGGGAGAGGAACATGTCTTACCTTCTATGGAGGATTTGTCACTAGATGCTCAGGCAAGTTAACAAAAGATACAATTTTATAGAAGATGTCCAGAAGTATAAGATAGGGGCAAAATTACCATGGGCAGATTGGGTTGTAAGGGAAAGTTCCAGGCAAAGCTAAATGGTACACCATAGAGAAGGTGAAGGAAAAAATTCCTCACTCATTTAGTAGAATATTTTGGGGACAAAAGCCCCCAAAATGGTGAGGTGTGATCTATATTGGATCATTATATTTTTTTCATCCATATCGATGATTTCAAAGTGTAAAAAGTGAATGAATCAACTCACAAGACTATTTTTACTAGTGGGACCCAGTTTCGAAAACAGGGTTTGAAACCTTCTAAGAGAGTTTTGACACATCAAATGATGTTTTTTGGGGGTTAAAACTTTACCACTTTATTATAGCACCCTTTTTTCCTATTCTACACACAAATACCTTTCCAACAGTGCAATCATCACGTCAATCAAATTCTGTATGAAAAATTTATGCCACTTAGAAGTTGACCTTCTTGTTTTCATGACCATAATTCAAGAGGGTGCCATGTAAGCCTCCATTATTCATGGAAAAGGGGCTAGCCACATTATTATGATGTAGAAGACTCTAGAAGAGTATATATTGTAACTCTGGTTAATATTTGAGGTAGTC
This sequence comes from Pinus taeda, assembly GCA_000404065.3. Lineage (NCBI taxonomy): Eukaryota > Viridiplantae > Streptophyta > Pinopsida > Pinales > Pinaceae > Pinus > Pinus taeda. The sequence continues at coordinate 50,037 of APFE030414924.1, forward strand.
AAATCTAACCACTAGTAGGGCATCGGGTTGTGTTATAATCAGGCCACTAGAAGGAAAATGCATTTCATTCTTTTGAGCACATTTGTCCCATAGATGAGAAAAAATAGCCAAGAGGGTTCAGAGGTAGAGCATACAAAGAGGATTGGTGCACTGTAGCAGCCTACATGCCACATACCTTACTTCTTTATACTCATAGCCGTATTTTGATTCAAAGAAAGAGAGCGAAGCAACCTCATCTTCCAGTTGGGGTTTTCTCTCGACAGGGTTTCTCAGAGTATATCTTGTGTCAAATGTGTGATATTTTATTTTCCATTCTCTCTTTTCTGCATAAATTTTAATTCACATGCATGCACTATTAATAGTAAATCTACATATCCAAAATTTTAATAAAACTCTAATAATGTGAATTTTCAGATTTTAAATATAATTTTAACAGGCTTTTTGTGACAATATGTCCAGTGGAATATCCACGGTAATTCACAGATCAATATATTATGTGTTACCTACTAAATACATATCCCTCGTCATGGTTGGATGATAAGACTCCATATGAGGTATGGATTGGTAAGAAAAATTCTCTTAAACATCTCAAGGTATTTGGTTGTGATTCTTATGTACGTGTTCCAAAGGATAATAGGAATAACCTAGATAAGAAAGCTAAAAAAAGTGTATCTTTGTTGGACATAAACATGGTTTGAAAGGTTATAATATTCGGAACCTATAAACTAAGAAGGTAGTGTATAGTTGAGATGTGGTATTTAAAGAAGTTAAATATGTTGTTAAATAGGAAATCCTACCAAGAGAGAAATAACCAAAAAAGATAGAGTTTGAATTCAACAATGATGAATCATAATCTACATAAGAATATGAATAAGAAGAAGAAGAAGCATAGACTTTGACACTGAGGAGATCAATTCAGGAAAGAAGGTAGCCATAAAGTTACACTACACCTAATTTTCATTCAAAATTTTCTTTGTTTATTATTGATGATTATCCTAGAACCATTAGGGAGACAATGGATTCAAAGGGTGGAAAACACTAGAAAAATTCCATGCTTGAAGAAATGGAAGTCTTAGACAAGATGATGTTTGGAATGTAGTAGAGTTTTCAACTAGAAGAAAAATCATTAGCAACAAATGGGTGTTTAATAAGAATTTGAATGGAGTAGATAGAGTGGAGAAATACAAAGCTCTGATAGTAGCAAAGGGTTTTTAATTAGTAAGGGAACTAACTTTGGGGATATTTTTTCTCCCATTGCCAAGTTAACTCCTATTAGATTTTTTTATCTGTTCTTGCTAATTTTTATGTTGAATTATAATATATCAAAATGAAGACAACATTCCTACATGGGGATCTAGACGAATAAATCTACATGAAGAAACCATTATTATTTTCTATGAAAGGAAATAAAGAACTAGTATTCATGTTGAAAAAGTCCATATATGGGGTTGAATTAATCACTAAAGATGTATTGAATTTTTCATACTTATATATTGGGACTTGGCTTCACCAAGAGTGAAGCAGACCATTGTGTGTATTTCAAATTAGTTGGTGGTCATTTTATTTATCTGGTCTTGTATTTGGATTATATGTTGCTAATTGGAAATGACAGGGAAATCGGAAGTGAAAACACAATTTTCCTCTACATATGACATGAAGGATATCGATGCTACAAATTTCATATTGTGCATGGAAGTTAAAAGAGATTGGGAAACAAAGAAACTATGGTTAAATCAAAGGAAGTATGTTGAGGCAATATTGTAAAGGTTTAATATGTAGGAATGTAAACTAGTGAAGGTGCCTATTCCTATAGGTGTAAATTTATCTACAAATTAATGTCCTAAGACATAGGAAGAGGAAGAGGTCATATCCCATGCTCCATATGCTTGTGTGGTTCGAAGCTTGATGTATGAAATGGTTTGTACTAGACCAAACATTAGACATGCAATGGGAGTATTGAGCAGGTATATGTCAAACCAAAGAAGGAGCATTGGACAACAATAAAGAGAGTTTTTAGTGGCACTATTTACTATAGATTGTGCTATCAAAGAAGACTAGGATTGGAAAGAGTGTTGGACATACATGGATTTGTTGATGCATAATGGGATCGATATCTGGATCATAGAAGATCTACAAGGGGGTATGTGTTTAACCTATTTGGAGGAGCATTCAATTGGATCGACAAGAGACAATGTATAGTGGCACTCCCAGCTACAAAAGTTGAATACATGGTAGCCACTCATTCAAGAAAGTAATAAATATGGTTATAGGTATTTTGTTCAAGTATAGGGTTGGTACAACAAGTTCTAAGGATAGATTGTGATAGTTAGATTGCAATCTTCCTAGAAAAGAACCCAACTTATCATTAAAAAACAAGGCATATTGATGTTTAGCATCACTTCACAAGAGATATGATTAATGACAAAAAAATGTTACTAGAAAAGGTGAACACTTTGAAGAATGTTGTAAATTCATTAACAAAATCTATGAGAACATAAAATTTCTCTTGGTGGAGAGAAACAATGGGCATTATTTCCCTAGATTGTTGATCATGTACTCATATGGCCCCTTGTGTGCAAAGAAAATAACAACCAGGAGAATGGTGGGTATGTGTAATATTCTTTGCAAGACTATCCCCACGTGTTGTATAATGTGTTATGCATAGTTGGGGGTCGAATGGGGGTATAAATCCCCCCTGCATATGAGTTTGGGGGAGACACCCCCAAAAGAACTTTTTTGGGTGGTTTTTGGCGTCTATTTTTGATAGTTTTTAGCACACAACTTTTGTTAAAAGTGGTTTTATGGCACATGGTAGTTTTTCCCATAGTTTTGTAATTTAGGTTAAGTAACTGTGGTTGCATTGTAATCTGAGGTAAATGGATTGACGGTTAATGGTTTTCCATTGCACCATTTCTAATTTTTTTTTTTTGGTCTAATCCATGAGGAATTTAACTTTGAATCTCATGCTCTACATATTACTTCATAACAATGCGGTCACCAATTGAGCTACACACCGTGGGATGCATCATTTATGTTTTATTAAGAATCTATTTGTAGTAATTAATTGTACACGGTTAAAACCTATACAAAAGTGAGCCTAAGGTGCATTACAAGAAGTCAATGCTTCGACACTTGTGTCGACTTTGGAATGGAAGGGGCTTCATAAGATAAGGAAAAATCATATAATTAGGTGGATACTTCAAAGTGCAAAGGCATTAAGTGACAATAAGAAAGAAGTTGTAAGTCATTCATAATAGTGCAAGGAGTTCTATGATGGTGTCAAGTTTAGGGTTGGGCACAATAGAAGGACTTGTATTACCTATATGAGATAAAGAGTGAAACAAGAACTATATGAGGCAAGCTTATGGAGGCTTTAAATTTTGGATTATGAAAACTTATTGGATAGTTTTCATTATTTTATTTGTACACCAGTGGTTGCATTTCAAATAGTGGGTTGCAACTTCCCCAATGTATCATGTAAACATTCTTCATATAACAAAGTGTTAGTCCAGCTTATCTTGGGTTCCACCCATTTATACGTGCCATAATGTGGATGCTTCATATTGTTGCATGCTTATGTTCCTTGCATATTGTCAATTAGCCAAGTATTATGAAGTTACCTAAGCATTAGTATCATTTGGATGTTAAAGGTGACATTTGGACACATGCGAATTTTTTTTGAAATAACTTTGTTGTGTTGAACTTGGTTGGGAATCTAAATTGTTGTTATTAGTAGACTATAGAGAAAAGACATAGTGTGGTTGTAGTAGGCACAAGATTGTCAAGCCACAATTACTGAGGCAAGGTAATGTTTCATGATCACACGTATTGAAGCAACTTGGTTGGACTAATGTCATAGAAAAAAAATAGGTGAACTATAAGGTCACAACAATTAGTCTTAGGACAAATACTTTGTGGTGGTTGGTGCTCTTCATCATTATCGCCTCCACAACATTTGGTATAAATATCATATTATTAGGTTTGTTCATGCATTCTCATCACACTTGGGTGATTTTGAAGTGAAATGGAGGATGTTGGGATGGGTTTGGTAAGTGATTTAATATTGGTTTGAATGTTGGAAAAATAAAAATTTGTGCCTTGCTGCAAAAAAAAACCAAGGCATGCCAAAATGCACAACAAATGTTCTTGTTAGCTCAAACATGTTGCAAGTTTAAGGAAATAAGGAGGAGTTGAGTCCTTGAGACTTGGGACAAATTATTTGGCCATGTCTTGGTGTGACTTAGATGACATATAAGAAGAGTAATTGATTATATCTCACATAAGAGTTGACTTATTTTCAAGGGAAATACTCAACATAACAACACATGGATCATATTTATCATTGTTTACAATCTCTGGTCATGTACAAGAGGAGGTGGGGATACATTTGAACTAGTTGAATAACTTAAGATAATATTTTGAATCTCTGACTTCACCTATGATGTATTTTCAAGTTCCCACTCTTGTACGTATTTTATATTATATATATGCCCATCCATTTAACATTTGTATTTGGAATTGGATTATTTTGTAGGTATTAATTTAGTTTTTTATTTGGTAGAAATTAATAATATTTGAAGTTATAAGAAAAAAAATGTTTTTATGCCTTATATAACCTTGAGCCACCTCTTGATAATTATGATGCAATTATAATGAAATAACACAATGGTAATTTTCAAAACTATGAAAGAATCCACCAAAAAATACAGCAATCCTTCTATGAAGAATCAAAACAACTACAACAATTTGATAATACTGAAAAATAAGTAAATAAACTAAATAAAATTAATTAATTAAAAAAAGGATACTTGAAGATGATGATGACATGTATAGGCATGTGTTACTATTGTTGGCATTATGGTGTGCATGGTTCCAGCTAGCTGATGTTGGCAGCGGTTCATGATGGCAACTAGCTCATGTCGGCATTAATGTTAACCCTATGTAGTCTAGTTGATGTGTTGATGTCATTCATTGTAGCACAGTTGCAACTAGTTGAGATCACATTGAGATGATTGTGTTGGAATTGGTTTCAACTATATGATGTCACACTCATGATGATCAGATAATGGAAATATGGTCTTCATGGAGGTATATGTTGCTGCTACATGTGGATGATGAATATCTTCATGTCCTGGATATGGTGGCACACTTGATGAGTTGGCATACTAGGGCTTCATGCTTATGCTTGAGGAGATGAATTTTTGCAGTAATGTGTTGGCCTCATGATGATGTTGCAGAGGTGTTCCAAGTTTAGAGGTGTTGCAACTTGTGCAGATGTTTGTTGGAGAGTGGGGGACCTATTGTCACTCTTGCGAACAATGTTTGTTGGCCTTCTTGGTCAACTAGGTAGTGACACTTGGGAGACTTGTTTAATCCACTTGAAGAAGTGCTACCAAGCTTGGCATAAGTTTGGAGGTGAGTTCAGATGCTGAAGAAGATGATCTAACACGTGGCAGAGGTTCTGAGTTGAGGGCTTGTGGTTTTTCCTTATAATCTACCCCAGTCACATGGAGATAGGCTTATGCATGTGACTGAAAGGCTCTAGTTGCTCGGAGATAGGCCTATGCATCTGACTAAAGAGTTGTAGTCGAGTTTAGATAGTGTTGTTGAAGATAGCAACAAGAAATGCTAAGAATAGCATTCAGTATATTCCAATTTTAATTTTTCCTTGAATTAAAATTGAGAATTAAAATTCGAATTTAGTCTCACCAGCTGCTTGAAAAATAATTAATTAATTCATTATGGAGAAATTAGTTGGAGAAATTCAAGCTAGAAGTCTTTGTGAAGTCATGCAACAGTTATCCCTTAAATTAAGGAGATTATCCCTTAATTAAGGAGATAAGATTGAGTTATATTTGAGTTGTAATTAGTTAACTCAGTTTACTGAGTTAAGTTCAGTTAAATTAGTTCCTAATTGTTTGAGGAACTAATTATGAGTTATCAGTCAGTTGATGCATGCATGCACTCAACAAGTGTACTCCAGATGATTGAAGATTCTCTCATCAGAAACTCATGCATGTATATTCTGAGAAAGATCCAGTTGAGCTAAATGTCAAGGACAAGTTACTATTAGTTGCATGTGTTTTCCTATAAAGGAAACTCATCCATGCAGACAAGGTAAGGTTCCTTGAGGATTGCACAGTTTTATAGGGTGTGAGATTAGTGTGAGTGATCAGTGTTACACTTGGTAACAATAGGATCACCCAGGGAAAACTGCGCAAGGAAATAGGAGCTCTGAGGGTAGAGGAGAAGGCTTGTGAGAAGCTTTGTTTGCCTGTGAGAATCCAGGAGGATCGTATTGAGAGCTAGCTAGCTGTAAGAGCTAAGGCTTTGTGTAATCTTGATGTATCCACCTTGTATGATAATACAGATAGTGGGGTTTTTAGCTGAGGCTTTCCCCTGAGTATTTTCTGTGTTTCAGGTGCATTGATTCTTCTTCTTATGGTTATATGTGTTCAACTCTAATTCAGCTCGATCTTTAAGATTCTGCAAGTTTGATAGTATAAGTAGATTATTGTATTTTGCTTTAGTTATATTGCACAATCAGGTTAATCTATAGTGAGAATTTCTATTTGGAATCAAAGCTAGCTGATCTATAGAGAAATTTCTACACGGTATCGGAGCTAGCTAACCTATAGAGAAATTTCTACATGGTATCAGAGCAAAGGTGATCAAAGTAGTAAATAGTATACTGAAGAAGGGAAATTTCAAGTTTGAAGTTCTTCGTTGGGGGAGTTAAATCGAATTCTTATCATACCTCTTAGTTCACCAATGGTGTTCTATGGCTTGAGACTCGAGTATGCTCTGGATGGCAGCTCGAATTACATAGCGTGGAAGGATCGCATGGAAGTGGTATTAGAAGACAATGGTTTGAAGGATTTCATTGATCAAGAATCCCCAAGCCAGATGTAGCTAATGCAGAAGAATTGGCTGAATGGAAGAAGTGTGTGGCGAGGGCGAGACGGATCATCCTTGAGGGAGTTCGAGACCATATTGTCTCGAGTCTCCATGGGAAGGATACTCCATATTCAATGTGGAAGACATTGAAGGACCTCTACCAGAATAGTAGCAACCAAAGGAAATTGTCACTCAAGGATAAGCTTTGAAGAATCAAGATGGAGAATGGTGATACTATTTCCACATATCTGAACAAGCTCACCACCTACAGAGATGAGCTTGGAAGTGTGGGAATAACTACTACTGATGAAGATATGGTGAGCCTCCCTTTCCTCGGCCTTCCAAAGAGCTGGAATAACTACCAGGACTCTGTGAATGGAAGGGAGAAACTACATGATTGGGAACAACTATGATCGGATCTCATGCAGGAGGAGATCAGGAGGAGCACACGAGATGGTTCTTCATCCAAGGATGATGAAGAAAATCTGGCCTTAGCAAGTAAGGCAAGGGAAGCGAAGGAGAAGGATTCTCATTCCAAATCGAATTATTCTCATGGAGGGAAGAAAATTGACAAATCTAAAGTGAGATGCTTTAATTGTCATGACGTGGGCCATTATGCAACTAATTGCCCATTGAAGAAGTCCAAGAATGGATCCTTGGACGGATCTGAAGGTGAGGCATTGG
>APFE030414931.1:0-17404 GCA_000404065.3 Pinus taeda
TACACCCCTATTGCATTACATTTATATAAAAAGTCTTATGAAGGACCGATCCTATCCTCTTCTAATTTTTCTCTACAAAAACTCTCCAAAAAGCGTGCATGGCTATTAACAATAGGAAGTCTATCTAGTCTTATCCATTCTCTCTTTAATTTTTTTCTTTAACTGCTTTAAGGCAGATTTTCTCTGGTTTTTCCCTTTATTCAGCTTCGCTGGTCCACGTCTTCATGCTCCACTTGGATTTTTCTTTAATTAAGAAAAGGGTGAGATGCACCTGCATCAGACTCCCGTGGCACAAAAATTTATGACCTCCTGGTCATATGCTTCTCCTTGTCCTTAACAATTTTATCCACTGCATTCCTTCACTAAAACTGTTTTCATGATTGTGAGCTGCAACCAACCTCTGTAGTAACAGTCCCCTCTGTTACACGATACCTCACCAAGCCCTCCCCACTCGGTCTTTTGGCATCCTTCTCTAGGTTGCTGCAAATCTTCTCACCTTCTGTTGCCGCCATTTGCATAAACTCTCCAACTTTAACATAGCTGTACCTCTTTCCCCTTTTGTTCGCATTCTTCTTTCTTCTCTCAGGAATCCTTTCCCTGCTCCGATACCAACTGATGAAAATGAGATTTTGGGGGTTGCCCAAAATCCCAAATTCTTTAAAAATCTTGATCCTCGACCTGTGGGTTATGGGCCCACTCAATCTTTGGGAAGCCTTTTAATTAATTCACCATTATAGTCTGTCTTGCTCTTATTTGAACATTCATGCAGCCGCCGCCGAGTGCCTGCAACACCATTTTTATTTACAGAACACAAGGTTTGACTCATTTATAAAACACATAGCGTATACAATTAACACAGAACATGAGCACACTTTTATATATTTATGGAACAATTACAAAGTTAAGGCCTTTCAGCCTTAAAATGAACTCATGCTCGGCTACATCTTGCCCACTCACAATTTTCTTCACAAAATAAGATATCTATTACACCCCTATTGCATTACATTTATATAAAAAGTCTTATGAAGGACCGATCCTATCCTCTTCTGATTTTTCTGCACAAAAACTCTCCAAAACGTGTGCATGGCTATTAACAATAGGAAGTCTATCTAGTCTTATCCATTCTCTCTTTAATTTTTTTCTTTAACTGCTTTAAGGCAGATTTTCTCTATTTTTTGCCTTTATTCAGCTCCGCTGGTCCACGTCTTCATGCTCCACTTGGATTTTTCTTTAATTAAGAAAAGGGTGAGATGCACCTGCATCAGACTCTCGAGGCACAAAAATTTATGACCTCCTGGTCATATGCTTCTCCTTGTCCTTAGCAATTTTATCCACTGCATTCCTTCACTAAAACTATTTTCATGATTGTGAGCTGCAACCAACCTCTGCAGTAACAGTCTCCTCTGTTACATGATACCTCACCAAGCCCTCCTCACTCGGTCTTTTGGCATCCTTCTCTAGGTTGCTGCAAATCTTCTCACCTTCTGCTGCTGCCATCTGCATAAACTCTCCAACTTTAACATAGCTGTACCTCTTTCCCCTTCTATTCGCATTCTTCTTTCTCCTCTCAGGAATCCTTTCCCTACTCTGATACCAACTGATGAAAATGAGATTTTGGGGGTTGCCCAAAATCCCAAATTCTTTAAAAATCTTGATCCTCGACCTGTGGGTTATGGGCCCACTCAATCTTTGGGAAGCCTTTTAATTAATTCACCGTTATAGTCTGTCTTGCTCTTATTTGAACATTCATGCAGCCACCGCCGAGTGCCTGCAACACCATTTTTATTTACAGAACACAAGTTTTGACTCATTTATAAAACACATATCGTATACAATTAACACAGAACATGAACACACTTTTAGATATTTACGGAACAATTCCAAAGTTAAGGCCTTTCAGCCTTGAAACGAACTCATGCTAGGCTACATCTTGCCCACTCACAATTTTCTTCACAAAATAAGATATCTATTACACCCCTATTGCATTACATTTATCGATCCTATCCTCTCTGATTTTTCTCCACAAAAACTCTCCAAAAAGCGTGCATGGCTATTAACAATAGGAAGTCTATCTAGTCTTATCCATTCTCTCTTTAATTTTTTTTCTTTAACTGCTTTAAGGCAGATTTTCTCTGTTTTTTCCCTTTATTCAGCTCCGCTGGTCCACGTCTTCATGCTCCACTTGGATTTTTCTTTAATTAAGAAAAGGGTGAGATGCACCTGCATCAGACTCCCGAGGCACAAAAATTTATGACCTCCTGGTCATGTGCTTCTCCTGGTCTTTAGCAATTTTATCCACTGCATTCCTTCACTGCAACCAACCTCTGCAGTAACAGCCTCCTTTGTTACACGATACCTCACCAAGCCCTCCGCACTCGGTCTTTTGGCATCCTCTAGGTTGCTGCAAATCTTCTCACCTTCCGCTGCCGCTACCTACACAAATATAAAGACCATACCTATTCATACTTCATTAAAAACTGTACCTCATTCCGTAGAATCTTTTACTGCTTTGATACCAACTGATGAAAATGAGATTTTGGGGGTTGCCCAAAATCCCAAATTCTTTAAAAATCTTGATCCTGGACCTGTGGGTTATGGGCCCACTCAATATTTGGGAAGCCTTTTAATTAATTCACCGTTATAGTCTGTCTTGCTCTCATTTGAACATTCATGCAGCCGCCGCCGAGTGCCTGCGACACCATTTTTATTTACAGAACACAAGTTTTGACTCATTTATAAAACACATAGCGTATACAATTAACACAGAACATGAACACACTTTTATATATTTACGAAACAATTACAAAGTTAAGGCCTTTCAGCCTTGAAACGAACTCATGCTGGGCTACATCTTGCCCACTCACAATTTTCTTCACAAAATAAGATATCTATTACACCCCTATTGCATTACATTTATCGATCCTATCCTCTCTGATTTTTCTCCACAAAAACTCTCCAAAAAGCGTGCATGGCTATTAACAATAGGAAGTCTATCTAGTCTTATCCATTCTCTCTTTAATTTTTTTTCTTTAACTGCTTTAAGGCAGATTTTCTCTGTTTTTTCCCTTTATTCAGCTCCGCTGGTCCACTTCTTCATGCTCCACTTGGATTTTTCTTTAATTAAGAAAAGGGTGAGATGCACCTGCATCATCAAGTAGCTAGTGATCCTCTCATACCACGCTCGGGGTGCTTGCTTCAGCCCATAGAGGGCCTTCTTCAACCTGCACACATGAGATTCTCGATCATGAATCTCAAATCCTTTGGGTTGCTCCACATAGACCTCCTCTTTGATCGAACCATGCAAGAACGCAGTCTTGACATCCATCTGATGTAGGTTCCATCCTTGCGAAGCAGCAAGGGCTATGATCGAGCGGATGGTGGTATATCGGGCAACAGATGCAAATATCTTGTCATAGTCTATACCTTCATTCTAATAGAAGCCACAAGCGACAAAACGAGCCTTATACTTTTCCGCACTTCCATCAACTGCATGCTTTATCTTGTAAAGCCATTTCGAAGTGACAACTGCTTTGTCCTAGGGTCTGGGGACCACATCCCAGACATCGTTTTTCATGATGGATTCATATTCCTCAGTCATAACATCTTTCCATACTTGATGCTTGACAACCTTTGCGAATGACAAAGGCTCATTTTGGATGAACGTGCTCATGATGGCCAAGTATCTTTGATACCTGGTCAGCTTCTTACTTTCCCTGAAGGTTCCCTGGGTGCAACGTGCCCTTCAGCATCATCAAGTGTCTCCCCTAAGCCATGAAGGCCTCTTCCTAAAAGAGGAGGGCTCTTGCGGAGGGGGATCAATAGGATCCATAGATTCTTCCACATCGGGCATCGTCTCATCTTCCTTTTCCTTCAGTTCCCTGGTGTCAGTTTCTTTAAATCCCCTGTAGGAAGATTGTCAACTTTGCTAAGAGCCATATCTTTGCCAAAGGTGACATCATGTCTAATCTCGACTTCCCTTTGACCAACCACATAGATTCTATAGCCCTTAGTATTTTCGCTATAGCCCACGAAGATTCCTTTCTTTCAAGATGCACCCAATTTATTCCTTTTCTCTTTCAGCACATGAAAATATACAGGACTTCCAAAAATTCTAAAATGAGATACGTCAGGTTTCTTACCAGTGAACATCTCTTCGAGAGTCTTGGAACCCAGTGCTTGATGAGGGCATCGGTTTTGTACATGTACGACAGTATTTGCAGCTTTGGCCCATAGAAACTTCAGAAGTCTTTGATCATGGAGCATAGCACGGACAGCTTCCACAATCGTATGATTCTTCCTTTTCGCCACACCATTCTGCTCAGGAGTATATGGTGTAGTAGTCTCCCTCTTAATGCCAGCCTCTTTGCAAAAGTCATGAAACTCATTGAATTCATACTCAGTTCCATTATCAGTCCTTAAGATCTTGATCTTCTTTTTGGTTTGATTCTCAATCAAGGCTTTGAAGTGACAAAACCAGGAGAACACTTCATTCTTCTTTTTTAAGAAATATATCCAAGTCTTGCGAGAATAATCATCTGTAAAAGTGAGGAAATATAAATATCCTCCCAAGGAGTTCACAAGCATCATACCCGATATGTCTGAGTGAACCAACTACAATATATCGGAGGTCTTGCTTTGGCTTGAGAGGAATGGTCCCCTTTTGAGCTTTCCTTCGGCACATCCCAAACATACACCTTATTGCTCTAATCTAAACTTGGGCATCCCGGTCACCATTTTTCTCACATCGGGTAGAGCTTTATAATGAAGGTGAGCAAACCTCCGATGCCATAGTTCGGACTGAAGAGATGTGTCACAAGACATGACACCCAGCGGACTTCCTCCAACCTGATATAATTAATCAACTCGAAACCCAAGAGTGAAAGCATCTTTAAAGTTCTTTTTCCATACACGTACCTTGCCATCAATGAAGGCCACTTCCGTTGTCGAAATGGGCACCAGGCTCTTTTTGAGATCAAGTATGTTCTATGCTTAGAGCAGTTTACTTATTTTCTTCTTATTAGCCACAGATTAGCAATCACATATACATTAAGTAAAGTGCAGATAGAACATTAAACGATCAACAGAAAACAAGGGAAGACAAGAAACACAAGATGTGGTGGCTAGCCAGGGACAAACCCCAATGCGGGGAAACCCTTTGATCAAATTTTCTTTTACCTTCAATAGTTCGGCAAAGAGAAATAGTACAAAATCAAAATTCTGTAATTTTATATCAGCAGCAGCAAACCCTAGATCAGCAAGGTCAAACTTGGTCAATCAGCCCCGGATTGACTTCTAGTCAAATTGAAGAACTCAGTCTTCAACAGCAATAAGTAGCAGCCCAAAACAGTCCTCAAAACATGGTCAAAACAGAAGTCAATATATCAGCGCCCGCAGTCAGCCCTAAACAGTCAACACTGCCCCAAAACAGTGGTCAAACAGAGGTCAACAAGGCTGATCTGAATTGCAGCTAGCAAGAGAGAGACTCCCCACACAAATCCGCAGTCAAGGGAGCCTATATGTTGGTCAACGCAGTCCTCTAGCACCCAAAACATGTTGTTGTACCTTCCTGCGTCCTCCTCCTTTCCACGTCACAGCTTGCTACCCTAACTGCGTCCTCTTTCTTCTTCCCACGTGAGAGAGTCTTCTTCCTCCTATGCATACCCAAGAGACTAGGAGAGAGAAGAGATGTGGAGATGAGATGATGAGAAAATGAATCAACCTCTCTTGTATTTATATGATTCACTGGGTATGTGTGCCACACATTTAACTGCTGGCCGACCTTTGACAATTTGTCAAGTAAATACAAATAAATTCATATCTCCATAAATACTTGTTGGAATCGGATGATCTTTACAATCCTACACCTCTCGACAAGAGGAATCTAGGAAAAATATCAGCTGCCATAAATGAGGTGACCCACATGGAGTTTGGCCCTAATTGCCCATTTTAACACAATATGATGGGCATAACCAAAGTCAACTATCCACTCCCTTTTAGAGGTATGAGCATGCAATAATTCAGTACTAATGGAGAAAGTATAGTTATCCCCCTGACCTTTGGAAATCCAATATTACAAGTCAATTAACCGACTAGTCAACACCTCATCTTCAAGTGTTTTAACCTTCCTCAAGGTTTTTTATCGTATTCCTGTAAAACATTCTGGTATCTTTGGACTTTTAATGCAAAACAGAAGTTTCACCTCACAAGGAGGTTTCCCACATCTAGTCCTCGTGAACTTCAGACTGATCTGAAATTGTAATTTACAGAAGCATATAGTGGTCAATATTTCATCACTTCAACCCAACACAATAGGCAACTCACGAGAAAAGATACCAAACATATGCCAACAAGTTTCAACCCTTGGGGTGTACTTTTGCAAGCATAAACCAGATCTCAAAATTACCCCATTATAGTGGGTTTAAAGGAGTAAATCTGTTCTATTATCTTCCAATTGTATGTTAATCCCTTAATAATTTCATCCCTTAATTTTGTTAAATCGGCATGGAAAGTAGGGGCTGGAAATTACTTAATCAATAAGACATTAACAACCAAAAATCACATCTTCAATTACACGTGTATATATATACACGTGTGTGTATATATATATATATATATATATATTTGTTTGTGTGTGATAAGGTAATGTTATTAATGTCCAATGGGTGCAAACTAAAATAGGTCAAAAGGATTGTTGGGTACAATCATTTCAATACAAAGTAGGAGCATTGAAGCAGCTCCTATAAAAAAAGAATGCAAAAAGCAAGGATGTGAATCTAGTCTAAGGCATGTGGAAATGAAACCCAAACTCCATAGCTATATGATACTTGAAGAGAAAAATATACAATATAGGCAGACACAAGATATGGAAAATGGAAATAGGCCATGAGTCATGTGTCTCACAGTCTATTGGAACTAAGTCTGTCTCTCCCAGCACGAGGCCAAAAAAAGGAAGCTCAAGATAGAGAATTGCATCAAAGCAAGTTTTCAATGGCTTCAACACTTGTCTCTCACAAGTTTAAGTAAGGCCTTTCCTTCTCACCTCAACAATGCTTTCTTCTCCCCTAGGGTTTTACCAAACCCTACTCTATTTGCCTCCTTAGGGTGAAAACCCTAACCCTCTATTTGCCTCCTTAGGGTGAAAACCCTAACCCTAGAATTACCTTTGGATTCTCCAAGAACTCTAGCACCCAAGAAAAAATGAGCCACTATAATATAGAAGAGTAAAAGAGAGATAGGTGAGCTCCACTCTTCACTTCTCTAACACAAGATGATGAATAAATAAATTATGAAAGGATTCTCCTTCCTCTATTTATATGAGATAAGGGAGAAAGGATTCTCCTTCCTCTATTTATATGAGATAAGGGAGACGAACAATATAAAGAGGGCCTGAGCACTTACAAACACTATGCACCACAAACCCACTCATCTAGACAGTATTCCATCAGGAGTTTCTTTTCACTCTCCCCATGTATCTTTAGATGAGACATTCTTCTAGGCTCTTGAATTCTTGTAGGGATTCTCTCTTCTTTGTGATTCCCAACTTTCTGTCGCACAAATAGATCAGAAACTTTTGATTTCAAGTGTTAGATCTCATATAGTAGTTGCACTCACACTCCCACTTATGTACTGATTTTACTGTACCTAGCAATCCCTTCAACCTATTGATGGTTATTTACTGGACATTAATAAAATTATCTTATGTTATCTTATAGTAGATAACCACATGTTGAGCTATGAGAAGACGAGGTGTTGGAATAGTTGTTTATGTGATTGTGACTTGACATAAACTGCTACGACATGAATAAGGATTCCCTAGTGGAGGATAGCATACTTGCTTAAAGCCTTGCATCGCCCTAGTTTGATAAAAAAGGACCATCACTCTTCTGTACCATAGCCTCTCAAAAATAATCTTGGTTTGATAACCACCCCTATAAGAAGGGGCTATTTTATGTAGCCACCTTGGGCTTATGCTTGTATTTTCTTACCCTTTCACTCCGAACCTATCGTGGAGTTTGCCTTAGAAAGGCACCTTCGATTCTAAACATATTTTTCAAAATTCAGACTGATATGCAGTTATGTTCTTTGATAGTGATGCACTTAAATTCATATTCTACAACCATTATTACGCAGAACCAAGAAAATGCCACAACCAACCCAAAATAGCATGTCCCCATGCACTATACAGAGGTTGTGCTTATGGAAGTTAAATGGCACTTTTTATAGCACTTTGGGTTTGGCGAATCTAATCAGCACATTTGCTACTCATTTGATCCCGGGCTTACAGCATCTGAAATTCTCAAGCCTTGATTGGTTCAATTGACAATGTTGCAGAACCTGGACTAACCAATGGCTCAGTGAGAGTTCAAAATTGTTGAGTCTTGACTCAGGAAAACCTCTGGCAAAACAAACACCAAATAATAATAAAATGAATCAAATTTGTTTTTATTCAACTAAATTAAATTATAAACTTAAAAGAACATGACATAGTCACATTGCCACACTCACCTCTATCTGTGCGCTGAATCGAAGTTCTCCCTGCTTGACATGAAAATAGCAAGTGAAATTGACAAAGCCCCAAATCTGACCTTTTCAAAAAAAATAGAAGAAAGGAACATCAAGCTCATAATTTCTTTCTAAAATTAACAAGGTTTTCTAGAATAGAAACAATCGTCAATTCTTTCCCAACGAGTATGCCATTAATTGGTGAGTCCTATAGCAGTAGTTCAATATGTCCCATTTTAGAGCACAGGACCAGGTACAGGAATATGCAATCAGGATCTTGCCTAAGTCACTATGTACTGTTTGTAAGAACTTAGAAGTGCCCTACTAGTGATTTTTTTGTCAGTGCAACCTGAAATTGACCATTCATGGAACCATGTTTATTGCTTCTGATGTGGTTTATTCCCATCTTCTGTATCTTTTGGCAAGACCAAGGTTAGGTTCAAGTAGGAATTAACAAGATTCAACATGTCCATGGTTATGTTCTTTGTTTTATATTTTTCTTTCTTAGTCATAAATTCTTTGTATAGAAAAAAGCGAATAACATATCATAATCTCAAAAACCTATCTATATCACATCACATATGTCGTTTTGTTGTATATGTTAGATTATGTACAGGATTAAGCAACTAATAACCTTATCGTTAAAGACTAAACCGTATGCATGTCCTTTATTAGGGTCTTCCAAAGTCCACAAAATCCAAGTGCAACAATGACAGCGTCCTCTATGGAGTATTGAGGACTCATAATACCAAATGCTAAGACTCCTTCCATTTTGGGGTAATGCGGAGCAAAAAAATAACTGGTTGATCAGGCTAAGAAAGATACTCTAAGCCCAGAACATTTGTCACCAACCTGTGCAAACTTAATTATGCTGGGTGAGCATATTCAAACTTTGCAAAAATTGCATCTATCTTGGATGAGCAGCACATTCAGTCATCAGTTTACGCAGCCACAAAAGTTATGGTACATCACAGTCCCAATATTCTCCTAAAGACTAGCATAAATATATTATTATTTTTTCAATGTTTAGATGCATAGAAAAAGAGGATGCAAAAATAAAGAGAATAGCCCCTCCCTCAACTTTCTTGCAAAAGTGCAGCAGCAGGAAAACAAAGTAGGAAGAAAAGGGTCAGCAGTTTAGAGAATTTTCTACATTTTAAACTAAGTCTGTATCATAGACCATTATAGATAGTTTGCATTAGGGCTAGCAATAGCCATATATACTGATAGCAGTGCATTCGTCATTAATTGAAATTTATAAACCAGTGACAATTTGCTCAATCCAATTATTATCAGGTTTGGCAATTAAATGAGCATACTCTCAGTGAATGTTTGTAAAGTATCATTGCATAAACTGGGGCATATAAATAAACACAGTTACCCAATATAGAAGGTGTGCATAAACTGGGGCATATAAATAAACACAGTTACCCAATATAGAAGGTATGCATAAACTGGGGCATATAAATAAACACAGTTACCCAATATAGAAGGTATCCTGGAATCAGATCGTATATAGGCCTCATGTCTGTCTTTGGTTAGGACACATGGAGTCGTTTCAAATAAGAAAGTACAAAACAATCAAAATTTTCATTTTCCACTAAACCTTGAATACATGGATTTATTTAGATTTTTATCTCATTAGGACAGATTGTTGATTCTGTTCTGATCTTGCTGGTTGAAACTTGAAATGTACTGCTTGAAATCAATTCCAGTTTTATTAACTAGGAACTGCCAATGGCCTTTTAACTATTCATGTTCTGTGATCTACCCTAGCAGCCATTGTCAGCATGGTTTTATTTGAGTTTCTAATGATTGTCAAGTTGTTATGGATTGAATCTGTGCCATGTAATCTTAACCACAGTCAATATTGTCATGCATTCCAGATTTGAAAAATTGTCGGTCCTTGCCAGTACCATAAGTATCAGGGAAGACCTGAAGCAAATCAGAAAGGGCAATGCTTTGTGCTGACCATCTCTGCAATATAACACATCTAGTTGGGAAATTATCACTAGAATTTTTTTTACCACATTAATATTATCCTCCCCTTTCTGGTTTTTGTCACTCTTTAACAATCTAAATGCAAACTCAGCTCCAATCACATGAGCAGCTAAAAAGCTTCCAATGTGTGTCACATTTATCTCATGTGCAAAAAATAGATGAAATCCATGATGAAAAGTAAACCGCAAGCATGTCAAGTCCTGATGAAGCTATCTATGTCTGCTGAAAAAGGTGGATTGTTAAAGTAGAACAATGCCTCCAACGTTAGACATCATGTTTGGGCAAAGGGAAATGAGTTAGGCAAACTGACCTCTAAGTATCTCAGCCCCCATGTAAAATGTCGATGGTTAGCATTTGCAGCCTTTGAATCCCATCCTCTGTACTCATATAGACCCGTAGATGTATACACACATCTAGAAACCCTTTGATATGAAGATTCAAGTGGAACACCTCCACATGTGACAACCTGACAGAAAATTCAGGACTACTTTAAGCAGCAAGTTCCCATTCATGTAATAAATACATAAAATAAACAGAAATATTCAGACAACATCCAAATCAAAACAAGTATATTAAGCTCTCATTAAGAGAGCGTCGTTCAAACATCATGGTTATCTTTCTTCTCAACCATTCAATTTAATCTTTGCATCAAATCAAACAATGGAAAAAAATCAACTTGCAGAGGATATACAGAACAAGACTTACCCCAGAGACCTTGACATACTGCCCATCTTTTGCCGTTCTCAGCTCTGCATGTGGATATCCTGACACGAACCCTGTAACTGCCCTCTTTCCCCACCAAGTGTTCCACATAACAAGCACTGCGACAGCCAAAAAGAGAACCACCACTACAACAAGCAAAATTGCGTTCCGAACAGCCGCCAGAATGAAACCCCCAGCTATGAAACCCACAAAAAAAAGTGGAATAACAGTCCAAAGGATCACTCTGGGGTAGTTTCTCTTGAAGGAATATCCTGGATCATGGCTGAGATTGGTAACAGACTGACTGTTTACCATAGATACACTATGCAGCTTAGCCGATGCAGATGAATCCAAAGGCCCAGATACTTTTCTAGGTGCTCCGGAGGAATTGAGAGGACCTGAAGAAATCGGACCAGAAGTAATGAGCCCAGTTGCAGGTAGTGAAGGGGCAAGAGGCCCAGAATTTTGTCGGGAAGCTGTTGGGACCCCTCCAGAAAGAGGACCAGAAGTCTTCTTAACAGATTCCCCATTCCTAGAGAGTGGTCCCGAGTTGGATTTTTGCCTTGCTGAACTTGTTCCTGGCACAGAACCTGGAACTACAGATGACACAGGTCCTGATATTGAAAAGTTGGACCGTGATCCAGGGTTTGATGGGAGAGGCCCCGAATGTGATGCAGCCCCACCAAATGATCCAGTCCTCATGGGGGCATTCCCAACAGGTCCAGATTTTTTCGACTTCATATTGTCCACGGGAATATCAAACATTTTTCCAAGCTCCCCAGACCTCTTAATGTCACCTCCAGTGTAAGGCATGGCTGTGGAGCTCATGGTAGGTTGTCTTTCCTTATACTGCTCAGGTCGGCCTGAAACATATAGCCCATTGCTGAGCTGATGTGAGGGGAACCTCGATCCCATTGAACTCGATGGAAGAGAAAAACAAAACGCCTAATATCAGCCGCAATGTATAGACAAAGAACCAAGAAGCTTGTTAAAAGTCAGATGCCAGAGGAGAAGCTCTTCACCCAAGAAAAACCTGTCAAAATTGGAAATGCTATACACTCGAAGAGAACTTCTTCTCAATGCTTGTTTTTACTGACATATCTGTCAAACCCCACAGACCAATTGTACTTGTCAGTTCATGCCAAAAATATGCAACATATCAATCTGATCAGCTTAATAAGAGTAATCCGAAAGTTAAATCAGAATATCGATTCTATCAGCCCAATTAAAATATCAAACGCACCATTTATCTTTAATTCCACACCAAATGGTATCCTAAAAACTGCAACTCAAACATGCAACACAATGCCTTAAATTCGTGACATAACCTACGCTGTGAAGTACATTACAAAAATGAGAAGGCCCAGTCACCTTACCCGAATTCAGACGTTTACTTCTCAACGCTTTACAAGGACATGTAAAAAGGGAAAGATTTGTGGAATTCCAAGTTCAAAAATTTAACAGAAATAAAAATCTTCCATTTCTCCAAAAATCGAAACCTCGAGTAAATGTGTTTGTGTCACCCCGATACTCAACAAAACCATCTCACGATGCATCACAAACAAGCAGCATCTTTCATCTCTCATAAATAGCAGACATTCTATTTGACAGAAATCGATCAAGAAAAGCGAAAACCCACGTCAAAAATTTATCTCAACAACAGGCCCGAACTAAGAAAACGCAGTTAGTCTCATTCTCTCAGTTTTGAAGATGTTACAAACCTAACTCTGCATTTCCCTCCACTGAACCGAAAAGTCCCCCATGCATAATCCCAGCTTTACCAGGCTCTAATCCACCGGCATTGAAGAAAAACCAGGAAAATCCCAAATACATTTCATGAGGACCTAACAGCATTACTCCAAAAACACAAAACACGCAAACCCATATTCATTTCGTAACCCAAAATCACTGACTAAACAGTAGAACAGCAGTACATTCATTCACAAGCATCCCACATTCTACACTCTATCCGTACCAAGCAAGCTGAAGACAGCGCCTTTTTTCCTGAAGCAAACACTGCAATCTCGGTCCCCACTCTCTTTTTCAAAAACAGCATCCAACATTGAACAAAACCTACCTGCTTAACTGTTAAACAGCATCCAACATTGAACAAAACCTACCTGGTTTAACTGCTAAACAGCATCCAACATTGAACAAAACCTACCTGGCTAACCATTGCGGCAGAGTTCCAGGATGCTCAGAAACAAATCGCAAAGACTCGGTGGTACCGCCATAATTATTTTAAAGGCATGATTGGAAACCTCCTAAAATCCCGTGGCGCACCAGATCATCGGATCCACCCTAAATCCAATCGACAAGGCAGAAGAGGGGCCATGGAATGCAATGCATTGATAATATTCATATGATGGCAAAATCATCGTTGATGTGTATTAATTTTTAATTGGTAAGCAATCCCCCCCTTTCCCCACCTCACCCACCTGAGCTCTCCACTTCTCCAAACCCAACAGCAGCACTAGGTACAACCAACTACAACGACAACTACAACTGGTTGTTGTTAGTACGACTCACTGACTACCTTTGCGACCAGTTTACGGCTGTTCTACCTTTGCCACAATTCTACTCCTGCATATTCTAACAGCGTTCCGACTGGCATGTGCATCGCCACCGGCTGCGTCCGGTCATGGTGGTCTACCCCTTGCCCAGGTTCACCGGATACGGCCCCTCGCGCCCGCCTGCCAGGGAAGGAGACACCCAAATCCTAACTGTCGGCGTTAAAAAGGGAGGCAGCGGAGGGGCCATTTTGTTCACATGTTTAAAATGATAATGTGAACTTTCTTACACATGCATGGCCTGCTCACCATTATTATTATCATGCCAATCAACACTCACGCCTGCGCTAGCTACTCCATTCTAAATTCAAAATTTCGGAGATAACGGCTTCTAATCATAACCTGCTTTGCAAATTACGGCACGTAACCCTTCTACATCTCACTCCACTCAAACTTGCCTAACTCTCCTCACTTCACTAACAAAGTTAAGTGTAATATACCTCTAATGCTCATCATTAAATCTCATCAACTTCACTTCACTAACAAAGTTGAGTGTAATATACCTCTAATGCTCATCATTAATTCTCATCAACTTCAGCGGTTTATACGCCTTCTTCCCAACTTATAATGGGATCCTACTTAATCATCACATTTTCATGCTTTTTTAAATTCTTGTTTCTTTTTAACCATGGTATATTTAATTAATTTCAGATTTCTGATTTATTATGGATAGAGAATTCAGATTTTAGAAATTTGATTCTTCTCAATGTAAAATTTCAAAAAAAGTTTGCACTTTCATAAATTTGATCCTCTCATTTCAAAATTTGAAGAAAAAATTGCACTTTCGGAAATTTGATCTCTCTCAGCGCAAAATTTGAAGAAAAATTTGCACCTCCAAAAAATTGATCTCTAAAAACTTGATAAATCCAAAATTAAAATGGATTTAAACTCGTTTAAACTACAATAATAATATTTATAAACATTAATTTGTCATTATTTTTTTAATTTTAAAATTATTTCAAATTATTTGAATTTCTTTTAATTTGAACAAATCAAAATATTTACTTTCTACGCACTTCTCTACACAACAAAGATACAAAGATATCTTTTAACATCTTTTCTTTCAACTTTATACATTTTAAATTTAAATGATCATCTAATTATTTTCATAAAAAAATCAATTTCTCTATCATATATCTATATTAATAATCACCTAATTAGTAAAATATCTTTTTTTATTTATTATTATTATTGATAATGATTTGTTTATTGCTCAATGTTATTTGAGTTTATTACTAAAAATGATTTGCTCATCTCTCCATTCTTAAGCTAACTTTTTGTATTTTAAATTTACATAATCATCTTATTATTTTCATAAAAAATCAACTTCTCTATCATATATCCATATCAATGATGACATGAATAGTAAAATGTCCCTTTTTTAAGAATCTATTGTTATAATTGATAATGATTTGCCAAGTGCTCAGTGTTAATTGAGTTTATTAGTAAAAATGATTTGTTCATCGCTAATTAAATTTATTTTATAATTAAAAATATCATCCATGTGTATGATTTATTAGCTAAGTTAAAAAAGTGACATTTTACCAAGATTATATCAGTATGTAGGTTATTATTTGTTTCAAATTTTGGAAGTATTGATTTTATAGCCAGTTTAGATCCAAAGGGATCAAATCTCTTGAGATGCAAATCTCGTTTATAGTGAAAAACATTTGATCCCTCTTGGGGCTTGGTAGATCTGAAGTTAAGATGGATCTAAGTTGGTTTGATTTCCTCATTTGGTTTAATTTCCCCATTTAAATAGACAATATTCCACATAAATACCATGGGTCAATACCATGGGTCATTTTTATTTTTATTTTTATATGGTTATTTTTATTTTTTTACTTTATTTTGGCTGAGTTAAAATGTTTTCATTACATTAATCTTTTTATTTATTTTTATTTTTATGTAATTTGATGAAGTCAAAATGTTTATAACATATAACAGTTTGTTAGAACATTACAACATCTCTTCCATATTGGATTAGAAAGCACCTTTCCACTAATTATTATTTTTCTCTCTAAAAAATTTATAGGAAAATCTAAAAAATGATTTTCCATGTTTGTGAATGGCATTTTTAATAAACTCATCAATGTAAATTAATATGCTTAATAGCGTGGGATTCAAATTGGAGACTTACTCGCATATAGCTTGTCAAATGCCCAACAACATTGATAACAATCTATCTTTGAGGCCCAAGACAATGTCCTATTTTCTTAATATATTAATGTCTGTATATTTGGTTGTTGTTGAAACCATAGTTATGTCCTTAGTGACATCATCATTTATGTCCTTAATAAACATCCTCTTGTGGATCTCACTCACAACAATACTAACATTTAGTTGGGTTTCTTTTTTCTTTTCTTTTTTAATAAAATTTTGTTTTTATGTAATTTTTAACCAATTATTTTATAACTAATATAAAAAAATATACAAAAGGTTTTTTTTAATATACAATGAGCATCTTTCAAAGTCAAAATAAATACTTTACCTCTAAATGACCTTAGAATTTGTAGCACCCCCTCCTCCCAAGTCTACCCAAGCAACCAACCAGTGAGGGTAAACATGCGATGAGAGAGGCTACTATAAGGGATTCAACCTCCTTGGTGACCTTAAGGAGATGGGTTTGATAGAACACCTTAAACAAACCCATCCACGTCAGCAACAACACCCTCAAAAGACATGTCAGTCACTCAGACATCCTGTCCCTGAGTCCCACTGATGTTTTAAGCCTCTTAACCCCTGGTCGCTCTCATGCTATAGGCATGACAACTTCTAGAAGCCAAAGTCGCTCTCACAGGCCTATGTGTTAGCGTCGCTGGACTCTTTTCTGTAGACCTGTGCCAGCGTCCCCGAGATTTAAGCCACTTTTCTAGCCCATAATCTCGGCCTCTGCCCAGAACTTGTTATAACCTCCAGAATCCATCAAAGACATGATGACAAGATAAACAAATCGAAAATCAACCTTAGTATTAGGCCTAAGCATCCCCACCCGGGACTAAGGTCTAAGATACAAGATAGAGCATAGATGACTGAAGGAACTTAAGAAACATAACCAAAAGGATCACCCCCTTCTCCATTGAACTATTATATCATCAATTAGGTGTAACAGCCCCAAAATAGATATCTAATTAACTTATTAACATTAAATTTAAACTATGAAGAGTGCTTACCTGGGCTTACCTGTGGTAGAAGTAGGCTTACTGCAACAGGGTTTTGCGGACGACTCTCCTCCCAACCGTAGGCTCAATTGTGCAGGATTCTGCTACAACTGGCCACCCCCGAGCCCTCAATCAACGACTACTGCCAGTGCTCCTAAGTCTTAGTATACCATTCTCCCCAGAGAATGAAAGATAGAATCTCGGAATGATGAATGCAAGAATGCCTCTCATCTTCCTCACCATCTATTAAATAGAACAACATTGGATGGGGAACCACATGCACACACTCCATGTGTCTACATGCAACTTGATTTTTAGCCTTCTTGTTTTATTTCTTTACTTTTCTTTTGATTTTTAACTTTCTTGTTTTATTTTCTTCTTTTTGATAGCTTTATTGATTATTTTTATTGCTTTCTTTGTTTTATTACTATTTATTCTTATTTAGAGCTTTAGTGTAGTTATTACTAT
>APFE030414932.1:0-15285 GCA_000404065.3 Pinus taeda
ACAACTAATTGTCAATAAAAGATGAATCAAACCCTAATATCTACATGCATTAATTTCTCAACATTGACCACGGTTCATAATTTTCAGACTCGATCTGCCTATGGTAAAAAATCAATACAAAGGAACTGCAATACAAAAACCTACTATATAATGTCTGTCAATAAATTTTGCCCCGATTCAATCTACATATCAAACCCTATCTGTTGAACAACTCATCTTTGTTCACTTTTCTTAAGCTCAAATTGTACCACATACCCTAGATGTCATCATCAACAACTCTACCTCTACTCAAGCCCTAACTGGTCGTCATAGTAGCACCCAAATATTTTCTTCCTTTTGCTCTTCTACCTATAATATTCACCACCCATCAAGCCCATGAAAATGAAAGATAAAGGAGAATTCCATTTTTACTTAAGATAATGTTTAAGAATTTAACATTACCATGAAACACATAGTAATAGTAGGGCCATATGCCTTAATATTAGGCACATATTTTGGGCTAGTGCCCAACTAAGACAAACATTGAAAGAAAAAAAGCAAACAAGCCCCACTTGTTGCATTTTACGTGGATTTACTGTACGAAACTGAGCAAAATGGTTGAAGTCATTCATTGGAACTGGTTTTTACCTCAAAATAGTTGGACGGGTCTAAATCAATCGATCAAAATGGTTTAAGTCATTGATTCGAACTGGATTTTACCTCAAAAAAGTTGGACCAGTTTAAATCGATCGATCTGATTAAGTCCTTATAACACTGCTTGGACGAGATGGCTTGTCTAAAAGGTCTTTTGAGAAAGTTCCTTCTTAGAGGGCTACATCCATTTGATGATCCTTGACTTCTTCAACATTACTTTCTAGGGCTACAACATTTACAACTTTCTTTTTCCCTTGATTTGACCTTTGAGGAAACTTGTTATCTTTGTTGTACGAGGTCTTGGAGCTTTCCTCTCCTTTAGATGATGATTCTCCTACACAACCAATACCTATTTTCATACATGGATATCTCTCGCAATTGAGAATATCATCCAATGTTTGCATGATCTTCATCCTTTTGTTTAGTCTGTCAACTTCATACAATTTCGTCTTATCGTTTCATGCAATCCTCTTCTTTCTTCTGAGTCTAAAACTTTTGTTCTTCTTCAATTATCTTGGCCTCTTCAAGCTAGATCTTCAAACATGTGTTCTCTTCTTTTAATTAGTGACAAAGGTATTCTTCAACCTTAGAATTTTCTTTGAGATGACTCATCAGATGAGAAATTTCTTGTTCCTTTATATTGATGATATGATCCTTCTTATCAACATCCTACATTTGTTCCTTAAGCCCATAGAATCTCTGCAATAGCTATATCAAATTCTTGTTGCTTTTGGTTGACTTCTTCCTTGAACCTATGATTCTCTTCCTCTATGTTCTTTAGCTCTTTCAAATCATCGATTAATACCTTTTCCATGTCTGCTTCCTCTTCTTTGCCTTCTTCCTCATTGGTAAAATATTCCATATGAGAACCTATTTGAATTGAAGCATGATCATCATTACCTTTGTCTTGACCAACATGATCTTGACCTGCATGAAGATTTTGAATTCCCTCCTAGAGATGTTTAGCAGATGAGCATTGTTATACATCAAATTTTACAAAATCTAGTAGGGAACTTAAGATGACACGCATGGCCTTAGAATTGAATTGTCTTGATTCATCAGTAGAGGTATTTCTAGAAACAACGTAATCCCATACATCATATCCAATAGCTCCAAAATACACTTCCATTCTATCTTTCCAAAATTCAAAGATTGATTCGCTAAATAGAGAAATTGGACCAACCCGTTTCTCTTCATTAACTGTAATAGGTTTTGAAAGTATTTCAATGTCTGGTACTTCCTTTGATTCCTTTAAATACTTGTCGACTTGCTTCCTTGACTTTGAATCCCTCATCTTGATTCTCTTGAGATCTACCTTCCAGTTGTTAAGTTGCTACTAAAGGAACCTGCTATGATTCCAATTGTTGGAAATATTGAGAGGGGGGTGAATCAATATTTCTCTTCAATTTGTATTTTAGATCTTCAAAAAGCATTAATTATTATTAACGTTAGATCAACATAAGTAAACAATAAAGCCCCAAGGGTTATCTCAACTAGTCAAGTCCCCGTTGTTAAGTGCCTCACCGATCGGGAGGTCATAGGATCAATTCTCCTCGACGCCATTGGCATAGGCCCTGCTAGTCTGGTCGACGGTGTGAAAATTCTATCACTGAAA
Organism: Pinus taeda; assembly: GCA_000404065.3. NCBI lineage: Eukaryota > Viridiplantae > Streptophyta > Pinopsida > Pinales > Pinaceae > Pinus > Pinus taeda. The sequence continues at coordinate 2,249 of APFE030414932.1, forward strand.
CCAATGATTTACTTTTCATACTTATTATTCAATAAGTTATTTATGAAATTCCTTCAATAAAAATTAAAATAAATTATGTTGCAGATATCACACCGTAATACAAAAAAAATACATGCACAAGAATCAACTTATTATTCAGCAATTCCTCAGTACAATAGGGTGCCAACTGGCTTATCCACAGAAAGAAAAATTCTACAACACCTCTCCCAGTCCCAACATTAGCTTGGATTACCTTTGTGTGGCTCCCAGACACTTTGCATCAACCTATACTTGATTTTGTTAGCCCTAGGCTTCTCTGCATCACCCACGCAGGCCCAGCTAGTGACTGCACAATCTCCTCTTGCCTCTGCGTCTACCTAAAATGCCCTGCACCTACCTCCCCTACCTCAGCGTTGGTCTCTAGTGGTTGATCCCGTCTCTCTGTTACGTACTTGCTGCCTCTTGACTGCTCACCAGACCACTAGTTCCAATTCCTCAGCTAACCTCGCTCCAGAAATTGAACTAACTGGTCTTCCACAGTGTGTTTTCCAAGCGACCCTCAAGCCTCCTCTTATACTTTTCTCGTTGAAAAATCAAAGGCCGAGATTAAGTCCCTAATCAGTGGCTAAGATTAGATCTGGCTTGATCCATGGCTTTTGGACTACTCTAACACAATTTTATATTAATTCACATTAACATTCTATTTTCCCTAAGTTTAGACTTAATATCTCCCAAATTGTTTAGAATCTTCCCAAACCCTTTCTGGGTATTGGAGATCTCATGTGCCTTAGTCTCTCCACCAATTTTCATGGCTAGAGCACATCCGATGCTACCCCAAATAAACACTCCCTATTAACAATGACTATGCTCTAGCAATACTCCTCACTAAGTATCACCCTGATCATCTGCCATCAGTCCCTGTGCTGATATTAAGACTCCCTACTCAACATCCTCTGCACTGTTACATCCATGTTAATGCTGGTCCTTTCCCCCAACACTACATCTACACTGCAACTCCCTCTGCATCCGTGCTATTATCACTCCCATTTCTGCTATTGAAACAAGTTCTTTACCATCCCCATCTTTTCCCTGAAGTAGTCAAACTTTGTCCTTCCAAGGGCCTTGGTGAGGATGTCCACCACCTGTTCTCTTGTGGGAGTGTATCTCAACTGTATAGCTCCTTGTTAGACACAGTCCTTGACAAAGTGACATCGGATATCAATATGCTTCGACCTATCATGAAACATTGGATTCTCAGAGAGCTTGATGCAACTCTGATTATCACACATGATCTTGGTCACCTCCATATTCCTTCTGAATAGGTTCACAAGACGTTTTCTAAGCCATATGGCCTCACATGAAGCTATGCTCGCTGCCATATATTCTTGTTCAAATGAGCTCAGGGCCACAGACTTCTATTCCACTGCCACTAGGAAACCATCCCTACCCTATGGTACCCTTCCCTACTGGAGTACACTTTGCCTTGTTCCCCATGGTGATCTGAAAGTTCATCTTCTCTTCTCGAAATTTTGAGAAACATTCCCTGATTCCTGTCATATGCCACAAGGCTCCACTGTCTATATACCACACTTATGATGATGCATAAATAGTCATACAAGCCACTTCTTCTTCTAGCCTGGAAGCCAACATAGAGAAAAAAAATCTGTGTGAGTCCCCTAACGTGGATGCCTCTGCATCGTGATCTCGACCCATAACTGATTTTCCCTTCCTGTCTCTGATTATTCACTCTGATACCATGTGAAAATTATATCATTGCAACAACTTATTTACTTTTCCTACTTATTCCACAATAAGTTATTTATGTAATTACTTCAATAAACATTAAAATAAATATTGTTGTAGATATAACACCGTAATACATAAACAAACATATGCACAAGAATTAACATATTGACACAGATATTTTGGACAACAGTGCCCGGAAAAACCCAATGTGGGAAAACCGATGCAATAAGGTAGGATTTTATTATTCAACAATTCTTTAGTACAACAGGGTGCCAAACTAACTTACCCACAGAGAGAAATAATTCTCCAGCACTTCTCCCGATCCCAGCGTCTGCCCGATTGACCTTTGTGTGGCTCTCAAACCCTCTGCGTCAGCCCTTGCTTGACTATGTCAGCCGTGGGCCTCTCTGCATCACCCACGCAGGCCCAACTAGTGACTGCGTAGTCTTCTGCTGCCTCTGCTTCTGCCTAAAAAGCCCTGCATCTACCTCTCTTGCCTCAACGCTGATCTCCAGTGGTTGATCCCACCTCTCTGCTCCGTACTTTCTACCTCCTGACTGCTCACCAGACTACTGGTTCAATTTCTCAACTTAGCCCGCTCCAGAAATTGAACCGACTGATCTCCCTCAGAGTGTTCTCCAAGTGACACTCAAGACTCCTCTTATACTTATTGACAAATAAACGGCCGAGATTAAGTTCCTAATCAACGGATAAGATTAGATCTGGCTTGATCCATGACTTTTGGACTATTCTAACATAGTTTTATATTAATTCACATTAATATTTTATTTTCCCTAAGTTTAGACTTAGGGACTCCATTAAAATATTAATTATTTTAATATCTCCCAAACTGTTTAGAATCTATGCAAACCCTTTCTAGGTATTGGATATCTAATGTGTCGTAGCCTCTCCACCAATTTTCGTGGCTAGAATACATGCGATGCTACCCAAAATCAAGAAACGGGCTTTAAAAGATTCCTTTCAGGGTTGATCTGTCCAGATTTTTCCGTGGATGTAATGGCCACCCAGTGTCTGTGAACCACAACGTAACAAAAAAAAAAAAACCATTCAACAATGCACAAACATCAAGACAATAGACAACTTATTTTTAGGTGGAAACCCCTCCGGGACAAAAACCACTGAATGCTTCTTAATATTTGTTTTCAATTAAATGTACATCAATATTTTTAGCTCCAATTGAGGGAGGCTCCAACCCCCTAGTTTACAAGCTCCAACCTATAGGATGATCCAACACCATATTTACCCACTGCAACTAGAAGGATGCTTGTGATGCAGGAAAGTGTTCCCTCTGCGGACAGAGACAACCCCTCTAGCCCTAGAGTGGGTCTAGTCACAAACAAGGACAGATCAACAATAGTTTTCCTTAAACAATTAAATTTGGAGGCCTACCTCAACCGGTGGTCGATGGAGTTCCGTTGCGCTGCTCCAACTTCCGCTTCCTTCTCCTCAATGAGTGATCAACCTGAAACAAAGCAAAGGAAATACAACAAAGCATGTAACCGGATAAAACAATGAACTATTGACTCACAAAGTCAAGAAGTCATGATCTATCAAGTACATTACATACAAGACATAGGAAAACATTATTGATTGTATTAATAATGAAATAAGAGTCAGCTTACAACCAAAGTCTTGACGTCACAAGCCTTATCAAAAGGGTCCAACCAGCGTATTCTTCAAGCATTCACTCTTTAGAGATGGATCTCCCAACATACAAGAGCTCTCTCACTCATAAGCTTTACACAAGATTAAGGGCACTTCACAACCTTCCACAAGCTATCAACAAGCCCACACTTGCCACACTCACACCAGCTATCTATCAAACTCACAAAACACTAACAACACTGCTCAACTAGCCAACTATCAGGAATTAGCAATGCATATCAATGGTGAGAGTTTAAATAGGAGGAGTCTCCATGAAAGGTGGAAATGAGAGCTTATCATCAAAGGAAGGTAGCACAATTGACAGAACTGCCGCACCAGGGAAGGAAGGGCGACATAAACTAGGCCAACAACCAGGCCTGAAGTCATTTGGAAGGCTGACTGTTGGAACAAATTTGCCCAATCTGGATCATCGCAGGCACATAACTAGGGTTCAGCACTGACATCGCTAGTGATCAGTACAGCTAGTCAGATCATCGCTGAAGGAAACACATAGCCCCACCCTGGTGCTTAAAATCGGGCCATCGCGGAAATCAGATGTACTTTCACGCTGGAAGCGCGAATGGACTGTTCATGAGCACCTTTCAGCGCGTTTATTAAGCCAATAGCCACGATGAGGCAGATAACGTAGGAAAAGTGGGTCAATTGGCAGCATAGGAGAGAATTTGTTTGTCATGAACATGTTTGACTTGGACACAGGACACAGTGAGAAGACTAGGAGTGAAAGCGGTGACAAATTACTATGTAACAGATGCCCCCTAAAGTATGAAGCCCGAGAGAGTGGGAGGGGTGAAATGCTTTACAAAACTGGCTGAGCTGGAACACCATCCGGAAGAACCTGTAGGCGCAATTACAACTGATATCTCTGATAGTGAAATACATGTAGTCTAGGCATGGACGCAGCCATCCGAAAGACATATGAACTAGGTCTGTGGTATGGACGCAGCCATCCAGCTAATGAGACCATGATAATGATAAAGGTATCGTCGCAGCCATCCATGAAGACTCAGGTATGGTCGCAACCATCCATCAATGAGTCATGTAATCACGAACCAATCCATGTAGCTCGAACGTGTGTGATCTGAGTTCGGGGTCTTGAACCCAACCAATCATAGTACAAATTCTAACATGCGAATAAACATGCTGAGTTCGAGCATGATAGAAAGTCGCTTGATTACCGGTCAATGATGGAAACTGTTAACAAGTGCGAGAGAAACCACCTATAATGCCAATGGTTCTCAAGGTACTAGCTAGCACAATCCACGGAGTGTAAAAAAGGAGTTGAAGTCGAACACTCGTGGAATCACCCAATCGATGACTAATGATGAAAGTCAACCGTCAGGTGAGAAGAACTTGCCATTGAGGCATGCAAGCTCTAAGGTACCAAAGGGAGCTCTGGATCAATCTCCTGGATAATGAGCTGATGTCGACAGGAGATGACCTATCGCAAGAGAGCCATAATGTTTCCCTCATCAACGACACAAGACAAGGAACAAGTGGTAGGTGGTGAAACAGAGTATCAGAGAAAAAGGCAAGGATGTAAACTGCAGAAGGATTATACTCTTGAACATGTCGGTGACACGGCTCCGGAGGGTGGCAACATTCAGGTACCAAAGGATTAGAGGCTTGATGGAGACAACATGGATCAAATGGAATGAGGCTAAATGATAACCCAAACCCGTGGAAGGCCAAATGACGACGTATGGATGTCCCAACCTGACAAGAAGCAGAAGTGTCGATGTTCAGAGTGACTAGCTGCCATAGACAATCAACGATGATTTCCAAATTTTCCCCCACCATTGCTGGTGAGTACCCCAATTATTTTTGAAAACAATCTTGAAGGGGATAGCATATTCTTGTGATATAAGTTCGACCTTCGGTCGAATCCAACCTAGTAACAGTTTAACGAGCCCTAGGGAGGAGAAGCTCGAGTCTCGTCATGGTGACGAGTCCAATGTCATCAAGGTTTAACGAGTCCGACATAGGTAAAACTCGGAGTCTTTTTCATATTTAGAGAGTTTGAAAAAGACACGGAAAAGAAAACTCGAGGGGGGTCTTTTTTCGTAGATTTGTGTCTCTCGAGCCTGAAAAAGTATAAAACGATACTCGAAAGAATCGCTTGATCATTACGATCGAGGATTACTTTTCATGATTAGTGACTTTGACCCGAAAAAGTAAAAAAGCGATCGAAACCACATCGTTTTTTAACCAATAACGAGTCTGAAACGACAAAAACCAGGCAATCTTTTCTTGTTTACACAGTCGGAAAAGAGCTTAAAGTAAACTGCCTCTCATTTCACTTAACGAGTTGAAAGGAACAACTCGGCTATCTTTTCAATTTTTGAGTCAGAAAAGAGCATGAAAGACGACTTGTCCTAGAGGAACGAGTGGTATAAAGGGGAGCAACTAGTTCTGACAATGGTGGAACTGCTCAAAACATGTAATGGTCAAGAGGCTGGCTAATAAAACCACTCATTGTTGCGGTTCCTCAGGAAAGGAAAAAACAACCAAGTGAAAGCATATGATCAGCCAAAGAGATGGTGGCAATGGAATGAAACAACCAAGGCTCATCTAGCAGAATTTAGCGGATAAAAGGCAATCACTAGATGTAAATGAGGTATGGGTTCATTTTTACACAATATTGAACCATGGAGAACTCTGCTTGACACAAGCTTGAAACGAAAAACTATGCTTGTTATAAGTTTGCATGCCCCCAGGCGTAATGAAGCAAATCAAGGTACATGCCCCCCAAGCTTCATTGCATTCAACAAGGTGGATGGAATGAAGGTTCACTTTCGAGATCTTGGAAAGAATCGACTTGGATTTTACGAAATCTTAAGCAAAGACTCGATTTGGAAAGGGGAGTTGTTTCATTTTTTAATGAGGTTGACACAGTAAAAGAATTATCCTCGTAACCCTTGTTTCATTGTTTAACGAGGTTGACATAGGAACAAACTATCCCCGGGACTCCTTGTGTCATTTTTTAACGAGCTTGACACAAGACAAGGAACTATGCTTGGGACACCCGATTTCATTTTTTAGTGAGGTTGAGATAGGAACAAACTATCCTCGTGACTCCTGATGTATTGGCCATATGAGAACATGGCTCCCAAGAGGCCTGGAAGGGACGCACTCTGGGAGGAATACATGTCATGAGGCACTAATGACAAATCAGGTTCCAATGCCCCCAGTACATGATGTATGAGACCATTTGCATGATCATCAGCAGAGGCGGAGATGGAACGGGTAGCCACATAATTGACCTGTGGCAAGGAAGGTACTGCTTGCAAGCAAGAACCAATAGGGGACGACAGTTGCGCAGGAGGCACCGGGGGACTAAAGAACGATAATTGATCAGTGGTCACCATTCTTCCATCGTGTGGAAAACAAACCACACGGAAAAGTGAAGAGACTAGGCCCCCCATGGCATAAACATAGTCACGACCAAGGAGAAGATTGAAATCTAAAGCACCTTGGACAATCCATATGTCTATATAGATGGTTTTGCCTCCCAAAGTAATAGGAAACTTCGGGAGGATCCCTAAAGGTTGACTGGTTACTCCATCAAATGCTAATAGATTCTATGCGACCGGCACAAGCTGTGGGGAACCCAAAGCTTGCCAAGTAGTGGAAGGCATAAAACTGACAGATGCGCCCTCATCCAAGATAGTGCCAGGTACTGCCTTATCATGGGATGGAAGGCAAAATGTAGTCAAATGACTCCAATCGAAGGAAATGACTAAACTACTCGGTGGGGGCATTGTATGATTGCCCCCTAGCTCTACAGGAACCGAAGAGGGACCCTCTTGACCAGCGAGGATAGGAGGATCGTTTTCGGACTCAGGAGAATCTCACGAGACAAGAAGAACATGAGCATGACGCTCTTCCGAAACAGAGTGATCAACAGGTGGTGAACCCAAGTCGACACTCTCTCCGACCAATGGTTGGTTTGGAACAGGTTTAGCACAGCCAGGTTCGGAAAGAGGAGGATGGGCAAGAGAAGGATCTAAGTCAATCTCTTGGTCGACGGGGAGAGGGTTTGAAGAGAGACTCTGATAACCAACGGGAAGTTGGGGTGAAGAAGCTGTAAGACTTTCCAAAACGGCGGAAGCTTTATCCATGAGCGGACAAAGGTGAAGGGGATGGTTGCCTTCACACAGTCTACAGGAGAATCGAATCTTCCCTTTCTTCTTACCGTTGCCAGTTAATAGGGTAGCATCACCATGAGCTTCAGAGGACGATGATGGATGAGCCAGATTGTGAGACCATGCTTCTAAGATCCTAGGAATGCCAGGACAATCACGAAGAAGATGGTCACCCTTGCACAATTTCCAAGGAAACTTGACCTTCCACGGAGGAGCAGAAGGTGGTCCGACCTGAGATGTACTCGGAGCAGTAGCTGCACAGGTGGCCGTGTGTTTATCAAACTTCTTCTTCTTCTTCTTAGTCTCCTGGTTAGTAGATGTGAAACTTTCACCAGGCGAAGGAGGAGAGGAGGAGGAAGAAACAGGGGAAGAAGGTGTAGGCTCAACCTTGGAATCATCATGTCATGGTTCAGACGAAGGAGACAGTGGAATAGGAGTCATGACACTCAGGACCACTGAGGTTGAAAATAACCACACAGGAAAACCGATGGTTAACCCAGGAAAGACAATGTTGCCATAAGGGAGCACCGACATTTCCAAATGAAGGAAACAGACCAGGTTTTCATCTGGGGGAAAACCTTGGCCGGTAGACTCGGGGAATGTTGCAATCAAGAATGAGCCTGAAAACACTCTTCTTGCAACCAAGAACTCAAAATTTAACCAAGAATATTTCCTGGGCAGTAAATTTTATGACGCAGGAACAAAACTTGACCTTTTCATGTTTCAAGAGTCGAGAAAAGGACGAAAAGGTGACTCTATCTCTTTCGAGGTTTAATGAGCTTGAAAGGACAAGTGCTCAGATGGACCTTTTCTTTTAGGGAGTTTGAAAAGGAATGAAAGTGACTACTTTGGAGAACTAGGCAAAAGGTTTACCAAACAACCCGTAAAACTGCATATACACCTTGGCAGTCATATGAAAACCAAGGACTTTCCGTACGACAGTCAATCTTCTCGAATGTTGTGTTCGGTGCGTTACGGTTTGTAAGGTGGAAGACATGGCTTCCTATGGATAAAGGATGATAAACCTAGTGGGGTCTCCCAACATATACTCGACGGTACATGGGAGCACAATTCCATACTAGACCACTATTGAGTCACAGAAGGAGGAATCACCCAACCTTGAGTGGAAACAAAAGTGACTAGGTTTAACGACGTCAGAGCACGTCTCTATCCTAGACCTCTAGATAGTGTGCGTTATGTTCCAATGCGTTGTTGGATTCATTTAGTTCATTTTAGAGTTGATCTTGGATTATGTTTCAGTTTTCAGGCCTTACCGTGTGTATATAATAAATCCTAGGATGCAGTTAGAATTAATGTAAAATCCTTTTTCTTCAATGAACACCTCCCTACAGGAGGGTAGAGAGATCATTTCCAAACCAAGAAAACCAAGACAACGAAGGCAGTCACTCAATGCATACAGACACCAATTCCTAAAGTGCACGGATACTACTAATGAGAGATCTTATCATTCGTACTAAATGAATGCAATCTTTTTTATTTTGACGTCTTTAAATCTAGAAGAAACAAATAAGCAACAAGCAAGTGTGAAAAAGCCCAGTTGACCCAAACAATTGTAATCTATGTTCGGTAGCAAAAAGAGACCGAATCAGTGGCAAAGATTGGTTCAATAACATTCACTAAACAATCAACCAAAAAACAGGCTAAGGGGAAGGCTCAATCAAACCAAAAAGAAGCCGCAAATGAACCTTGAGCAAACAAGTAACCAAGCAAATAGATTCAAGGAACTTGAAATGGTGATCTAGGTCACATAAGCAAAAAACAAGATTCATTCAACAAAGCTCACAAAAGAGTGCCTTAACCATGAACAGTGAAAAAAAAGTCATCAAGCAAGTGAGAAAAGCAAGGGACCAGTAGGACTGATAGACTCAAGAGGCAGAATTGAGAAAATCAATTCTACAGTAATCAGCGCGGGTAATACACAAGAAACAAGCACTGATAAAGCAGTAGCCGCAGCAATAAGGTGATGTCAGCGCGGAAGTACACAACTTTCCCGCGATGGTACGATTTTCAGAACCGTTGCGACTGTGAGGCGTAATTACACGATGCACAGGATATTACAAAAGGGTGAGCGTGATTACAGTGTGACTGTTAAAATTAAATCCGCGATGATGTTCAAAACAATGACAGGCGAACCAAAACTCCCAAATAAAAACAACCAATCCTTCAATCAAATAGGGGTATTTCCCAAATCAACCTAGGAAACTTAGAGGACTAATAACTAATCCCCAAAACTTCAAAAGAGACCAAATAAAAAAATCAAGGCAAGAGCAAACAAGAAAAACAAATGCCAAAACTCCTCCCCAGTGGAGTCGCCAATTTGTGATGCAGGAAAGTGTTCCCTCTGTGGACAGAGATAACCCCTCTAGCCCTAGAGTGGGTCTAGTCACAAACAAGGACAGATCAACAATAGTTTTCCTTAAACAGTTAAAGTTGGAGGCCTATCTCAACTGGTGGTCGATGGAGTTCCGTTGCGCTGCTCCAGCTTCTGCTTCCTTCTCCTCAATTAGTGATCAACCTGAAACAAAGTAAAGGAAATACAACAAAGCACGTAACCGGATACAACAATGAACTATTTACTCACAAAGTCAAGAAGTCATGAGTTATCAAGTACATTACATACAAGACATAGGAAAACATCATTGATTTTATTAATAATGAAATAAGAGTCAGCTTACAACCAAAGTCTTGACGTCACAAGCCTTCTCAGAAGGGTCTAGCCAGCATGTTCTTCAAGAATTCACTCTTTGGAGATGGATCTCCCAATATACAAGAGCTCTCTCACTCATAGGCTTTACACAAAATTAAGGGCACTTCACAACCTTCCACAAGCTATCAACAATCCCACACTTGCCACACTCACACCAACTATCTAGCAAACTCACAGAACACTAACAACATTGCTCAACTAGACAACTATCAAGAACTAGCAATGCATATCAATGGTGAGAGTTTAAATAGGAGAATGAGTCTCCATGAAAGGTGGAAAGGAGAGCTTATCATCAAAGGAAGGTAGCACAATTGACAGAACTGTTGCACTAGGGAAGGAAGGGCGACATAAACTAGGCCAACAACCAAGCCTGGAGTCATCTAGAAGGTAGACTGTTGGGACAAATTCACCCAATCTAGATCATCGCGGGCACATAACTGGGGTTCAGCGTTGACATTGCTAGTGATCAGTACAGCTAGTCAGATCATCGCTGAAGGAAACACATAGCCCCGCGCTGGTGCTTAAAATTGGGCCATTGCAGGAATCAGATGTACTTTTGCGCTGGCAATGCGAATGGACTATTCATGAGTGCCTTTCAGCGCGTTTATTAAGCCAATAGCCGCGATGAGGCAGATAAATTAGGAAAAGTGGGTCAATTGGCAGCATAGGAGAGCATTTATCTGTCATGAACATGTTTGAATTGGACACAAGACACAGTGAGAAGACTGGGAGTGAAAACGATGACAAATTACTGTGTAACAATGCTCCAAAGCCCTAATTTACAGGCTCCAACCTGAAGGATGCTGCAACAACCTATTTACTAGCTGCAACCAAAAGGATGCTCCAACACCCTATGCAAGCTCCAACTTTCCCTAGCACCAACTTGCCACCTTGAAGTGTTATCAGGATCCAACCTGAAGGAGACTCCACTCTCTTGCCTTGCATCACCCTACCACCCTAATCAGCAGAGGGACCACATTTCACAATTTTCACACTGGATCCACTTGTGCTCAAATATCAATACAAACGAATTGCAATACAAAAATGTGTTGTATAATCTTTGTCAATCAATTATCCTCAACTCAATCTGCATATCAAACCCGAACTGTTGAAAAACTCATCTATGTTCAATCTTCTTCTGCTTAAATTGTACTACAAACGCCAGTTGTTATCATCAACAATTCTGCCTCTGCTTAAGCCCTAACTCGTTGTAATAGTAGCGCCCAATGCTTTCCTTCTTTACGCTCTTCTGTCAATAATATTCACTACCCATCAAGCCCAAATATTAGCTGTATAATAAGCATTAACAATATAATAACATATTCTTGCAATATGGCTATGCATGAATGTCAAAATCTTGGAAGTCACATGCACACTCAAATCAGCCACTGCACACAACCCTAGCTGGACAACCTCAATGCCTCTATCAAACTTTGTTGTTTCAACAACAACCAAACCCATTAATGATCATAGCAACATTGATGCATCATCTAATATTTCTCAACATTCTGTTCACGCTGTTATAAGCCATATACTGTCATATCACTAATAGACAACAAGCTCACTACAATATCCAAGTTATCATCAAGATCATTGTTATATATATTCAACAACTAGGATATTCACCAAACAACACATGTACATAGCCTTTAACCAACACTGCTATAATTACTACGAAATAAAGCCAACAATCAAATGGATGCCCTTACTATAGAAACAACACTATCATAATTGTCATCAATACGACTATCACTGAAGGTTACTTTGTTGCCATTAAGAGAATGTCATTCAAGGTAACTACTTTCATCAAGGTCACTGCTACCATCAAGGCGTTTATTGTCATCTATCAAGAGCATTGTCATGTACCAAAATCATTGTCAAGGAGATCGCTACTATCATATAGTTCACACAGCCGAATCATTTTCATCAAGAGAATGTCATTACTGTCATTGTTGTCAGCAAGAGAATGTCATTATTGCCATTGTTGTCATCAAGAGAATGTCATTACTATCATTAAAGGTTATTGTTATGGAACAAGGTTAGCAACAATACGATCTCATGGGTACAATATTAGAATACAACACTTTAGTCATGGAAGGCTCAATGCACAAGCCTATCCATTGCAATGCATATTCTTGAAATTTAGAATTATTAAAACGCACATCAAATGTTGGGCTCTACCATCCATTCTAAGATTACACTTCAAGGAAATATGATTAGTTCACTTCATTAGCATTCGTACTGTTTAATTGGACAATGACTTCGGCATGCACAACACTAATTGACCCACCCTTATTTCAGACCAAAATGCACTTCCTTTCTGACATCTCGTCTTAATTACTGAATCCCATCACTACTTTAACTGCACAACCTTAATTGCATTCAAAACATTATGCATCGAACCTATGTTCCATCGTATCTGCACACTCACAAACTTATGCTAGATTGCACACTAAACATAACAAATGCACAACATTTAGATTTATCCCAAATTGATTTCAAATCACGTACATTACACTTTGGATGCCAAATGCTCTACATTCACGGACTCCTTAATTAGATAACCACTCCAAATCACACAACACCTCACTCAAGGGTTTGGATTATGAGTTCTAGATCTAAATAAAAGACTTCACAATGGAAGAAATCAACCGGTGTGTTGTGATCCAAAGACCATAATGAGGGCTTTAAGAACTTGAGTTCTGGACCAACGTATGCAATTGTAAGCCCTCAAAACAACGTGTAAATAATGCTCC
>APFE030414933.1:0-49015 GCA_000404065.3 Pinus taeda
TCGTATGGGAAAACATGCCATGTTCCCAAGTATGATGGCAAGCACAATGGCTCTCCAAAACATTTGTGCGAGCAACTGTGATGATGCTTTCTATAGATATAAGATGTCAAAATTTCTTACTAAAATAGAAATATGGGGAAATGGCATCAAGACCAACATTGTTAATATGGTAGATGTGGCAAAAGCTCTTGGAAGGAAACATTCTTACACGACGATGTTCTTTGGATGTGAATTAGGTATTGAGTCAAAGATTGACGAGAAGACTGGAACTTCCACTGTTAATGGCTCCATGCCAATGGAAAGATGGTTGGATGTGAATTGGGTGTTGAGTCAAATATTGAGGAGAAGACCGGAATTTCTACTTTTAATGGCTCCCATGCTAATGCAAAGATGGTTGATTTGTTAGAAGTTTTTATAAAAAAATATATGTCGAATGCTATGGATGTGGAAATCCAGAGACAAAGATTCTAATACCAAAGACACAAATGTTATCCTTGCGATGTGTTGCATGTGGGTACATTATTGATGTAGAAATGATGGATAAGCTGACTACTTTTATTTTGAAAAATCCTCCAAAACAAAATAAGGGAGGGAAAGATAAGAAGTCACTAAGGAGGGAAAACATAATCAAGAATCAAGAATACAACAATTTACATCATGTGGGAAAACATACCATGTGCCCAAGAATGATGGCAAGCACAATGGCCTCCAAAACATTGGTGCAAGCAACTGTGATGATGCTTTCTACAATTATAATGTGTCGAAATTTCTTACTAGAATAGAAAGACGAGGCAATGACATCAAGACCAGTGATGTTAATATAGTAGATGTGGAAAAGTCTCTTGGAAGGAAACCTTCTTACACAACAAAGATTTTTGGATGTGAATTAGTTGTCGAGTCAAAGTTTGATAAGGAGACTAGAACTTCTATTGTTAATGGCTCACATGACAATGCAAAGATGGTTGCCTTGCTGGAAGCTTTTATAAAAAGATATGATCCAATGCTATCAATGTGGAAATCGAGAGACAAATATTCTAATATCAAAGACACAATTGATATCCTTGTGATATGTTGCATGTGGGTACATTATTAATGTAATCCTCCAGAACAAAAGAAGGGAGGAAATGATAAGAAGTCATCGAGGAGGGCTGAAAAGGAACACATTAAATAGGGGGAAACTTTAGATGAAAAATAGAAGAAAAACAAGAAATATTCAAAGAAGAAGAAAAACAATGATGTGGATTAAAAGGTGTCAAAGAAAATTGATTTACTATGAGAGGAGAAAGAAATATGCGCCAAACTTGTGTGGAAGGAAACATTCTCAACATGAAAAGTACACTTCGTAGCATTTTTCCACTTTTTGGGAATAGAGTTTGTTTTCTGAGTACTAGCAGCAGAGGGCGAGGTGAGAGACTCATTGTTGTACTCTTTTCCATGTGAGTGATATGATGTTGATGATTCCCAATGGCTTCCAAGGAGCTAGCGAAAACTTTACCAATTAGGTAGATGTTTTTAATAGTATAATTGTGGAAGATGTCACAAAATTTGATGGTATCAAAAAACGGTTAAGCAAGAAGTAATTGTTTGGTTATTTGTTGAAAGTGTCGATTATATCCTAAAATTTATGTGATAAGTTTAAATAAATTGAATTAATTAATTTAGTTAAAAGTGGTGTAATTTTTAGTAATGGTTTACTTTTGTTTATGAAGTAATATTACTTTATCGTAATGTAATTATTAATAATCAATATTATTATTATTATTATTCAAATTAATATGAAGTCATTTGTTATCTTTATAAATAGTTATCCATTTAAATAATCTTGTGTTATTTTTAAATAAAAACTGTTTTCTGATTTATTAAAGAAAAAACTATCCTCTAATCATTATTACAATTTATTGGCCTAATAACTATTTTAAAAATTTATTAATTTATTTATATATAAATCTATCTTTTTAGTTACAATATAATTTTCATATTAATCAAACTTAATTTAAAAATATTATCATCATCTAGAATTTAAATTCAATAACATAAGTTTATTTTAAAAAAACCCTTAAACCAAAGAAAAAGATATGCCATGTCTAATTAGTTTCATTGCATAAGCTCTTTACCCTTCACATACCCTCTTTACCCTTCACATGCCCAACTCTTATAATAAAACTACTATTTAGCTCTAAGTTTTAGAGCTAGAGCTAATGAATTGCGAAATAGAAAAAGCTAAAACTAATGATTCAGAGCTGGTGAGGCTCACTAATGATTCAGAGCTGGTGAGGCTAACTAAAACTTTGAGTAAAGCCATGCGAAAACAAAGTGAATATTTCGGAGTTGTAAGATAAGCAAAACCTAAGATTAGTTAAGCACAAAAACCATATATATTATTCATAAATCATACAAAATTAGAGCTAAGGGATCAAAGTAAGAAAAAGTCTTATTAAAGAGAAAACATATACAAATTGACATATTGCAGAATTTAATATTCACATTCATTGCATTGTCAATACCATCATGATATGTCACGCTCATATTATATTTTTGAACCTTCGTGACAAAACTCCAGCACGGTGTTGTATTATTGTATTTGATTATATGTTGACACTGTTTAATTTATGTCTCATCTTTCGGTTTTGTGCCACCTTTTGAAAAGTGCCTTTCACAAGCCCGCCTACAATTTTGTCAGGTATCTACAAAACATCTATGCCTCATAAAATTTAACATAACCATCACCACAAGTTCAAAAGTCTAATAAAAGCATAAACTAAAACGCTTGTATTTTGTATTTCACATGTTGAAACTCTTTAGTAATCATGGACCATGCAGCCGTGACTTCACTGATTATCCGGGGACCCATTCCAACGGTACTCTATTTCCTCACTGTACATAGCAAAAACTCCCAATTATCAAACCCCAACAGAACTTCCACCTCCCATCCCACGAAGGGTTTCTGTATCAGACTCTGCATCATACATTAAAAAATGAGTTACATATAATATGGGTTATTAACATGTTGGACTATGTAACAACTCCATGGAGTAATAGTTAATATTTGACATATAAATGGGGACCCTTTTAAATTTTTAGCCTTTGAAAATAAATGCTAACTCTAGAAATTGCCTTAAAACTTTTAGAATACAACTCATACTTAGAAATTTTATCACAAATCACATTTCGCAGTTTTCCATGTGATAATTATAAATATCCTAAAGCAAATCCTGAAATGCGATATGTGATATGTGATATGCGATAAAACCCCCACAACAATTTTCTGATCACAACACTTTAAGAACATGCAATCGCACTTTGCAAGTCACAAATTAATAAAGCATGTCATTGTGTCCCCCCTTAAAAAATGCGAAATGCGATATTGTGATTTTCGCAAACGCATTTCGCATTATCTCCAAGCAATGCTATATGGCAACATTTGAAAGTTGTGATGCGGAAAATAAGATGTGAAGCATGGGAAGTTACTGAGTTTTAATGAAAAGTGGTTTGACAGAGTAATTACTATTTAGTAACTCGAGGAGAGAAATTGATGTTTTCAAGTTATGGCTAATTAACACAAAAATCGTATTCAAAATATTTCCATGATTCAAAGTCATTTCAAAGAGCTCTCAGCCTTAATTGCCCTATATTTTGTGCATTGATATATCTCTTTCGTTTCAGGCAAGCTTCAAAAGAGATGTCATTACGGAAGGTAATACAAAATCAGAAACAACAGAGCATTTCAGAGTCTGAGGTTTAAAAAATGTCGCCCATATTTGCTGATATAGTTTGCAGTGTCGATGTGTTGAAAATAATACTGAGAGGGGGGGTGAATCAGTATTATCTAGTTCTTTTAACAAATCTTCTTTATTTACACTTTGAATTATTTTTGCACATCAGTACCATAAAATAATGAGCAAGAAAAACAGATAGTCACATAAAAGAACACCAGATATAAGGTGGAAACCCAATGTGGGTGAAAACCACCTGTTGCAATATGTCTCTATCTTCTTTCAAATTAGAAACTCCTTTTACAATGGTCTTGTACTGGTGCAGTCCTTTACCAGTACGCAGGCTGTAACCTACAGAG
Source organism: Pinus taeda (assembly GCA_000404065.3). Classification (NCBI taxonomy): domain Eukaryota; kingdom Viridiplantae; phylum Streptophyta; class Pinopsida; order Pinales; family Pinaceae; genus Pinus; species Pinus taeda. Next base: position 4,073 of record APFE030414933.1, read on the forward strand.
AGCTACAACTCTCTCTCGTTTTCCAGTCTCTCCTGGAAGGAGCTACAACCCCCTACTTCTTTTCTTTCAAGGACCACTTTTCATAAATTTTCAAACTGGATCCATAAATATCAAATGATCATCAAGTACCAGTAAGTCACCTAATAACCAGATCCACAATAACAGAAAACTAAACCCAGAACACCTTTCAACAGAAAAATTCAGTCAACAGATAGTCATGAGACAGATACGCAGCTTTCCTTTCTTTGGCCTGCGTCGCTACGCACTTCACCCTCTGCTTCTCTGCGTATACCCGCAAAGTTCCTTCTGCTGCACTGCATGACCACGCACTGCTTCTTCTACTGCGCTACGTATAGTACGCACCCAAATGCACTATCCCGCCGCGTACTGCCACAGTACGCACGCACCCAAAAAGACTATCGCGCCGCGTACGTTTACTGTGCGTACGCACCTGAACCATAGCTGCTCTGCGCACCCACGTAGTTCACCTGTTTCTGCTCTGCGTACCCACGCAGTCACCCTTCTTCTGCTCTGCGTACCCACGCAGCTCGCCTTCTTCTGCTCTGCGTACCTACGCAGAGGTACCGTTAAACGCCTGCGTACATCAGATTAGGGCCGAATTTGCAGATCACCAATGTGCTACAGTTAGACGGATACCCAGATCTGATCAAGCGCTCGAGAGATCACCCTTCATAGATTCGCTTTCCACTTCACTTTCATATATATCAAGCTTTTTGAAACAATAACCCAAATATTTCAGATCTTAAGATATTCAACCCAAAAGCATACCTCAGCCAAATGATCTCCTTTGCTTTATATAGGCAAGCTCTTCCTCAAATCATCGATCAATACCACGGGCCAAAACCATAATAACACAATACCGTCAGCTAAATACCAAGGGTTAAACATAAGAAACCCACGTGTGCGTGCTTTACTGCCTTGAAGTGTGTGCAATGGGGGTACGCACCTCATGAATGGGTAACCTGCGTGTCTGGACGCGGTCCCTGCACAGCATACCTGCGGGTACGCATCTTCTGAACTGTTCTCCTGCGTACTTCTTAATTCTCATCATATTGAGAGCCATGCCATGGGTGTTTCCATCAAGTACAACATCTGTAACATAGAGCCATGCCATGGGTGTTGCCATCAAGTACAACATCTGTAACATATAACCATACCAGAAACATAATGCCAACATGTTACTCCCCCTAAGCCTTTGTATGGCTTCATGGAAATGGATGAGGTAGATGATCAACTGACTCCCCCTCCCTGCATAACCTCTATTAGCTATTCTTTTTTCTTTAGACAAGAAATATTGCATCCTTGTGATCAAGTGGAAGACATCTTCAACAATGGTCCATTGGGTGAGTAAAGCATCATGTTCTTCAATGGAGATGATCTTTCAAGATTGTCCATGTGATTGTCCATGTGTGACTCATGAAAGTTTTCATACCGCCCTTTCACAGATAGCTTCTTTAAGAATGATCACAAGCTCCCCCTAACTATATGCATGGTCTCCCTTTTGGAAAATTCTCATCATCAAACACTTGGGATATCACATCTTGATGTGTTCATCAAATCAACAAATTTTGTTGTTGGCTAGAGTGTCCAAGAGACTTTCAGATCTAATTTTCCTCTTTCTCAATATTTGTGTACGTTTCTTTTCTGGCTTGGTTGTCATGATTCTATCTTTTGTAGGGACCTAAGTCGAGTTACAATCACATGCCATATGTCCAATGTTATGGCAATTGAAGCACTCCATCTTGTTTATGAATGAGTAATCATGACTTAGTCTTGCAAAATTGCTTCTATGAGATTAATAGGGACCATTATATATGCCTTTGTGATATTCCCTACAATCTTTTTCTATGTGCCCAAATTTTGTACAAGAATAATGATAACCAAGAAATATACTTTGGTACGTGGGAGATGACGATTTCCTTAATGTACTTCTGAAGTCTTTTTACCTTGAGATTCTTTGATGATATTCATTTCCCTTTGTATTCTTGACACCATATACAAGTCTTCTTGGAGTATGATTTCTTCCATTCTTGTCTTAACTCTTCTTCTTTCCTTTCCAAGAACTAGGAGATCAACCTTTCTTCTAGGCTTCTTCACATCCTTGTTGTTTGAAGTAGTAGGGTTTTCATCATTTTTGCTTGAGGATTCACCTACATATTCAATACCTAATTTATCAAGGGGAAACCCTTGATGACTTAGGATGTCATCTAGGGTTTGATAACTTTTCAAGTTCTTGTTTAGCAAGTCAACTTCCTTTTTAAGAAAGATAATTTCTTCCTTCATTTTCTTGCATTCTTCATCCCTCTTTGATAAAATGATCTCCATTTCTTCCTTAATCTTGGTTTCTTCACATGATTGGGCCTTAAGAGAAGCGATTTATGATCTTAACTTGGTGATGTCATCATCCTTTTCTTCTAGTTGGCACATCATGGTGTTTCTCTCCTTTTTTTCTTCATCAACTTTTCATTCTATGAATGCCAAAGCTTCCATTACCTTATCAACTCCTTGTGCTTGTTTCCTTGCTTCTTCTAGTTTAGATATAAGGGAGGACACCTCTTTCCTGTATTGACAAATCTCTGCTTCAATTTTGTTCAAGCCCTTGAGTCATTGTTCAAGGTGGCTTGAAAACATTTCTTCCCTTTTATTTTCCTTATCCAATTGATTTATCATGGATATGACTTCTTCATGATGATTTATTTTTTTTTTATGAAATTCCTTCTTAAGTTTGGTGAGATCCTCATCTCGTTCTCGTACTTGAAGCTTGAAAACGTTAACTTTATTCCTTGTCTTGTCCTGGTCACCATCTTGTGCTTGCTTCTTAAGTTCCTCATTTTCCTTTTTCAAACTGTTAATCTCTTCCATGGCATCTATAAGTTCATTCAGGATACCTTCTTCAACGTCTTATTTGCTTTCTTATTCTTCTCGGTATTCTTTGGCCTTGATGTCATCATTCTTATTTTTCCGCTTCCTTGATGGGTTCTGGATTTCCTTCTTGCCTTCCATCATCTTCTTGACTAGAGGTCATGGTTAATTCTCCTTTTGAGTGAAGGTCATGAATTTCATCCCATATATCTTTTGCTGACGAACATTTTTCCAAAATTTCCTTTATAGAATTTGGTAGCCCATTCAAAATTGCTTTCATTGCTCTTGTATTGTACTCCTTGGAGTCTCTCTCCATCATGCTATAAGTAATCATTGATTCCCATACTTCTGCCTTGAGCCATTAAGAAAATTCTCACTCTTACCTTCCATACATCAAATTTTCCATTGAACAATGGAACCTTCCCAATTTGATTGTCTTCAATTTTCACGATTGAGGAAGAGACATATTTAGGAGGATTGGAGGCTTTCTTCCTTGGTATTTCCATTTGTGCTCTAAGGATCTACCTCTAAGATCTTAGGCTTTGAGAGAAGGTACTAGCTCTAATTTCAATTGTTGGAAATACTAAAAGGGAGGTTCAATAAGTATTTCCTTTCAATTGTTATTTTTACCAGTTAGATCACTTATATTTAGAACACAAAATGAACAATAATATAATAAATACTTTTATTAATTTCTTCGTTACAATAAATCAAGTACAATAATAGTATAGGGCTCCAACCCTAGATGAAAACTCCAATATTCAATATCCCAAGCTCCAACTTTTAGTTTTCCAAGCATCAACTTGGACTTCCAAGGCTCGAACCTTGTCAATTTATTGGCACCAACCTCAAGGGCTCCAACCCTATATCTCGTTCAAGCTCCGACCTGATTTCTTGAGGACTCTGATACTCTAGGGTTCCAATCCTATCTTCTAAGGGACTAAACTTGTCTTTTTGAGTCTCCAACCTCTTGGGCTCCAACCCTCAGCTTCACTTCATCAAGATATATTTGGTTATACTTCATGGCTCCCAATGTCTTCTTCAAGGAGCCCTATCAATCTTCGCTTAGTATTCACTTTGGTCTCCACATTACATCATCAATGACAATTTTGTCTTCTTAGAAGGTGTCACCACTGCTCTTCATATCACCCAAACCAATATCTCCAAGGTTACCTCATGATCATATCAGAGTCTCCAATGATATCTACAAATATTCAATGTGTCTTCAATGCATAACCCTAGTTTTGTACTTGCTCTAAGCCTCTTCAAAATATTTTCAAGGGATTCTTCAAAATCGTTTCAGAGGAGTCTTCAAGAATGTCTTCACTGTCTGATTCTACAAGTCTTCTTCAAATTGTTCAAAAAAGCTTTTACACAGGGCCCACAAGACTGCTCTTCAGGTTGCTTCAAAAATCAGCTCCAAATGATGCTTCAACAAGGGTTTCAGTATTATCTTCAAGAGTGCTCCAAAATAACCACAAAATCACTTTTAGGTATTCTTCAAAGATTATTCAAGGTCTACAATAGGTCTTCAAGGTCTAGACTCTGTAGCAAGGCTTCCAAGGAATTGTCCAATGATTGCTACCAAATATGCCTTCAAAATGGTTTTAAAACAACTTCAAAACAACTTTCCAAAATCCTTCAAGATGTGCAATAGGTGACCTCTGAAGACTACTTTAGCAGATGTCTCAATTCTACTCTAAATTATGTACCAAGGGTTCACTTTAGTGGTCCAATATGATCTCTTCACAGTTCAAAATATACTTCGCAAATACTGCTACAAAAGTGTATCTTCAAGACTACTCTGAAAAATTATTTAACTTCTTCTACACGACTACAAATGAATGCCCTAAAAAATCTTCCATAGGTTTGATCCAAGCCTTCTCAAAATCTGGTTTAGAAGACTGATCCAAAATCCTAAAACTTTTTTCCCAAAAGGATACACTTTAGGTCACTATTTATGAGGCTAAAATTTAGTGCAGGAGACTGTGGTTTGTTTGTCAACATCAATTCTATTCCAATAGAATAAATTCGAGTTTTATTTATACAAAAAACTGAGGTCTGCAATCAAGGTGACAAGGGTATGAAATTATAGGATTGTAGGGGCCAGAATTACAGAGTTCTTAGAGATCAATTATCCCAAAAATATTCTAGAAATGTTTCTCAACCTTAAGCTCTTCCTTAGTCCTGTATTCTTCTATTCCTCAGCCTCCTTTACCATTTTGTACTCCTTTGGAATGATCACCGGAATTGTTGAGGATAAATGCAGTTTCAACTGTATATATAGTGTTTTTTGCTAGCCAAAGTGAAGATACACATCATTGTATGGAGGGTGACTTGAAAGACAAGGTGCAGGTCGGCATTTCGGGGCATGTAAGGGCTCATTGGAAAGAGGAAAAAAACCTCTTTAAGATGGTCTAGGTCCCATATTGAAATATTGCCTCCAATTTGTCTAATTTTATTTTTCTTTGACACAGTCCTCAAATTTTGTGCATAAAATGTTTGGGAGAGTATAATTTCTCCATTGTTTGGCTTCTCTGTTGTTTGGATTCTTCATCATCATAGGATCATGTAGGGGTGCAATATCCATGTAATCACATATCCAAAAATATATATACTAGTGCAGTGATATGTTATAGTGCAACATCATTAAGAAAGTTCCAAAGTAGCCTTCCAACCATGTCATCAAGACCATTATCAAGTGTGGTTATTCAAGAGTATGATATCATCACATGTATGAGTTCATCAAGTATGGTCCTCCACATCAAAGACTTGTATATTGGCACTTAAGGTCTAGATCATCAATCAAGGAACATTATTGACACTTGGCAACATCATAGTTAGTTCAAGGACTTCATTAGTGGCTTGATATATTAATAGCTTGACATCTTCATTGATGGCATCTTTATCAAATAAGATTTTGTTGAACATGTACCTCATCATCATCTAGAACCAAGCATCTCAAGAATACTTTCCATCTCTACCAATGTGTTGGCTTGTTGGGGCCTGACCTAGATTCAGAGTTAATTAGCCAAAAAAATCCCTATACTACTAGCCCTTTCAGCAACAGTCCATGGAGCGCGGACTGAGGTCTCACCCAAACTAGTATGGGGGGGTGTTGGAAACAGGTTCCCGCACCTTTGAGATGTCTGAGAGGTTGAGTCGGTCCAACTGTTAGTCCCTTCACGTAGGTTACTTCGTGCACTTCCCTGGCCTTTGCGCCCTGATATACCTGCCTTTGCGTAGCCCTAACCAGGGGTTGTGGGGCTTCTGCGCTACTGCAGCAACGCTCTACACTATTTCCCTAAGTCCCACCCGAGATCTGACTTATCTTCTTACACCAGTTAGTTATCTTCACGTAAATGGATGCCTTATGTTATATTTATTTATACAGCACATTCATATGAGTTCACGCGGTAAATACACAGTAAACTTGTAATTCATACCCAATAATACATAAAACAGGAAAAGATACACAGAAATATGATAAAAATTCTCTTTATTGATGTTTCCAATGGTTACAGATTCAACCTTCCCTGCGCACTTAGCTGCAGGGCTTAGCGCACTCAGCTGCAGACTACTAGGCCTCTGCACACTCAACTACAAAGCCTTCTCTAACTCTATGACCCAAGACACACTTTACACTTTGACTCAATCTCTTAGACTCATCTTGCTTCTAGTCTATTCACTAATTTATTTCCTTTTTGCACATAGAGCCTTGCTCTATTTATATAATCCCATGGTCCACGAAACATGGGTGGATGTTTCAAGCTGACATTACATTACAAAAACAAGGGTGGACAACCCTGTGACTCTATTATGACTTCGCACTCCGCGCCCACAAATCGTGGAGTCTTTACAAAGGACTTGGTCAAAACTTGAGCTTTAAGTCCCAAAACATTCCCTGGGGGATTCCATAGCCAACAAGCCCCCAATACAAACATCATTTCTTGCCCTCGATTCACTCTGTTGGTGCGAAGATCTATGCGCGGAGTCCCTCTAACTCTGCTCGAACTGTGGCAAGATGGGCAACACACTGAGTGGTTTCCTGCTGAATCTCTGATACCCATTGTTCTGAGACCGCAATGTCAAAACTACTTCCTTGCATCTATTCCTACGTCCCCTACCTCTGTTTATAGCCCCGTGCCTTCGTCTGGTTACTTGGAGTGCGAAGATTGTGCTTCTATCGGCTAGTTAGATAGTCGGGTTGCTATGAAACTAACTCACAAAAAGATAGAAAAGATAGATAAACATCTTAGAAATAAGCCTCTTCGAGGGGGCAACCTCCTTTACATTACACAAATGAACAATTCTTGGATGATACAATGACAAGACCTCCTTTCTATATAGGAGTCTAAGGGGTCATAATATAATCAAAGCCGATATAACAATAATAATGTAAGGGCACAATAATAACAATAGTCGGCTTCTATGGGGCACAATAATAACAATATGGGGACTACATGGGTATAACAATATAATAAGGGGGTTGTACTAATAACAGTAAGGGGTTACACTAGTATTATAGGGGCCTAACATGCCCCTCTCCTTCAAAAAGTGTTGTCCTCAATGCTTGAGTAGTTCTTGATGCTTCTGTACAAAATTCTTGTCCTCCCATGTGGAATCTTTAGCGAGAAAGTTCTTCCACTTGATGAGATACTTTGAAATTGATCGATTTCATAGATGTCGGGTTCTTGTTATTATGACTGCTCCAGGTTCCAATATGATTTTTCCTTCCTCTTCAAGTTCTAGCAATATTGTTTGAATTGGTATCTTCTGCAACTTTTGAATGGTTGGCCAAACTTCTCCATCCTTCTTCCATTCTTCCATTCTTCCAATCTGGTTGGATAATAGAAATAGCACAAAACAATGATTCCACATCCTCATCCTTTCTTGAGAGTGCATCTACAACAAAATTTTTCTTCCCTTTTCTGTAGATGATGTCAAAGTCGTAACCCAACATATTTGTGACCCATTTTTTTTGTTCTTCTAAAGATAATACTTGTTCTAAAAAGTATTTAAGACTATCATGATCCATTTTTACCTTGAAGTGTCTTCCCATTGGGTAAGGTCGCCATTTCTTAAGTGCATGTAGTATTGCCAACATTTCCTTCTCATAAATAGCTTGCTTGAGATGTAGCCGTAAAAATACCCAATCACCTACATAAAAAAAATTTTCACTACGATGTTGATCTACCTGTTGTTTCATTCGATTCTACGCCAAAGTGGCATTATCTTTTAAAAGTTAGAGAACTTGTTGTTGATGCTTGATGTGATCTTTTACTAATTAAACCTTTTTCTTCTTGATATGTCCTTCTATCTTGAGAGGTTGAGTGGTAATTTCTTCCAATGCTTTACAAGATATGGTCGGATTCATTTCTTGATGCTCGATGTGATTTTTCACTTCTTGAACATTTTTCTTTTTGATATGTCCTTCTATTTTAATAGTTTGAGGAGTGGTAATTCCGGCCAATGCATTACAAGATATGGTTGGATTCATTTCGTCTTTCTCGATGTGATCTTTCACTTCTTGAACCTTTTTCTTCTTGATGTGTCCTTCTATCTTGAGAGTTTGAGGAGTGGTAATTCTTTCTGCTTTAGAAGATAAGGTCAGATTCATTTCTTCTTTCTCTGGGATGGGTTCCTAGTGTATATCCTCTTCTTTTGATGTTTCTTAATCCTTTTCTTCCCCCTCTTCATAATCTATGTAAAATAATTTCTTCTGAGCACACTTATGACCTTTAGTGTATTTGGTATCACAATTGTAACAAAGCCCTTTTCCTCTTTTTTCTTCTAATTGTTGTGGTGTAAACATTGTAGGTTGTGGAAGGCTAGGAGAAAAAATACTTCCATAATTATAGTCATGAGTGGTGGGATTCCATGTTTCCATAATTTCACTTTCAATTTTTCTTGCCAACCTGAATGCCTTCTCTAATGAATTAGGTTCCCAAAGACTAACCTCGTGTTGAATGTTATCCTTTAAAGTCCCTATGAAGACATCAACCATTTTCTTCTCTAGAATATCATTTACCCTTATATTCAATTTTTGGAAGTCCTCAATGTGCTCTACCATTGAACCCTTTTGTTTGAGATTTATCAATTGGCTAAAGAAGGTGTTTCTCTTTGTATCCTCATAATGTGCTATCATTTCCTCCATGAAAATTGACCACGTGACAAGTGTTTTACGAGAGAAAAGCCCTTTATACCATAAAAATTGATTCAGTTCTAAATAATTAGATGCAATACGTACCTTTTGTAACAGTGGTACACCATGTACATCAAAATATTTCTCCATCTGTAGTATCCAATTTACAGGATCCTTGCCATCAAACTTCCTCATCTCGCTTTTTCTTAATTTTAGGAGCTCGATCTTGAAACGACTGTAACTTTGTGCTTTCAGATATTTATGTTTTGAAACTATGACTTGTGGTAGCCCTATGTGTTCTCTTTCCAGTGCCACCTGTCTGATTGAAATTGGATTCTCCAAGAAATATTTATGCACAATCTCCCAAGATAACCTGATTATATACCTTTTCAGAAGATCTAACTTGTACAAAGTGCCACGTGTCACTGTTTCAACCTACGAACCTAAAATGATATACAAAAATCTACAGGATGTCCTCTTTCTGTAACTTCTTACAAAATGGCAATCCAATGCTCAAACATAAAGTTATGACAATTTTCCCAAGGTCACCTGTTTTAGATATAATTTGGGAGCCTGCAGAAACCCTAAATGTTTTGGACTGTAACTCCACAAATATAGCCAAACAAGATCTGAAATTTAGGCTCGAGCTTCAATACGCTTTTGGCTCAAATGGGTATTAATTTCAGAGTCTAAAACTTTGTATAAAAATAATTATAGCGAAAATTCCACGATGACCTGTTTGCGATGGAATTCAGGAGCTTGCAAAAAACCCTAAATTCCTCAGAGCATATCTCCAAAAAAATAGCGAGACAAGATCTGAAAGTTGGACACGAGATTAAGTACGATTTCCACTCAAATGGGTTGTTTTTGAGCTTCTGAAACATCGCAAAAAACAATGTATAGTGAAAATTCCACAATGACCTATTTGGAGCAGCGAAAACCCCAGAATCCGAAGCTCTGATACCAAATGTTATGAAACCAGCTCACAAAAAGATAGAAAAGATAGATAAACATCTTAGAAATAAGCCTCTTTGAGGGGGAAACCTCCTTTACATTACACAAATGAACAATTCTTGGATGATACAGATGACAAGACCTCATTTCTATATATAGGAGTCTAAGGGGTCATAATATAATCAAAGCTAACATAACAATAATAATGTAAGGGCACAATAATAACAATAGTGGGATTCTATGGGGCACATTAATAACAATATGGGGACTACATGGGTACAACAATATAATAAGGGGGTTGTACTAATAGCAATAAGGGGTTACACTAGTAGTATAGGGGCCTAACATAATGTTATGAAACCAGCTCACAAAAAGATAAAAAAGATAGATCAACGCCTTAGAAATAAGTCTCTTCGAGGGGGAAACCTCCTTTAAATTACACAAATGAATAATTCTTAGATGATAAAAATGACAAGACCTCATTTCTAGATATAGGTGTCTAAGGGGTCATGATATAATCAGAGTCGACATAACAATAATAACAATAGTGGGCTTCTATGGGGCATAATAATAACAATATGGGGACTACACAGGCACAACAATATAATAAGGGGTTGTACTAATAACAATAAGGGGTTACACTAGAAGTATAGGGACCTAATATGCCCCTCTCCTTCAAAAAGTGTTGTCCTCAACGCTTGAGTAGTCCTTGATGCTTCTGTATAAAATTATTGTCCTCCCATGTGGAATCTTTAGTTTGTAAGTTCTTCCACTTGATGAGATACTTTGAAATTGATCAATTTCGTAGCTGTCGAGTTCTTTTTTCTGTGACTGCTCCAAGTTCCAATATGATATTTCCTTCCTCGTCAAGTTCTGGAAATGTTGTTTGAACTGGGATCTTCTGTAACTTCTAAATGAGTGGCCACACTTCTTCGTCCTTCTTCCATTCATCCCTTGCTTCATTTATCTAATCTGGTTGGATAATAGAAATGGTGCACAACAATGCTTCAACATCCTCATCCTTTCTTGAGACCAAATCTGCCACAACATTTTGCTTCCCTTTTTTGTAGATGATTTCAAAGTCATAACCCAACATCTTTGTGACCCATTTTTGTTTCTCTTCAGAGGATAATCTTTGTTCTAAAAAGTATTTAATACTATCATGATCCGTTTTTACCTTGAAGTGTCTTCCCATTAGGTAAGGTCGTCATTTCTTAAGTGCGTGTGGTATTGCCAACATTTCCTTCTCATAAATAGATTTCTTGAGGCATTTGTTTGTATGTATGTAACCATAAAAATACCCAATCGCCTACATTAAAACTTCTTTCATTGTGATATTGATCTGCCTGTTGTTTCATTCGATTCTACACCAAAGTGGTGTTATCCTTTAAAAGTTGGAGAACTTGTTGTTGATGCTCGATGTGATCTTTCACTGCTTGAATCTTTTTCTTCTTGATATGTCCTTCTATATTTAGAGTTTGAGGAGTGGTAATTTCTTCCAGTGCATTACAAGATATGGTTGGATTCGTTTTTGGATGCTCTATGTGATCTTTCACTTCTTGAACATTTTTCTTCTTAATATGTCCTTCTATCTTGATAGTTTGAGGAGCGATAATTTCGGCCATTGCATTACAATATATGGTCGGATTCATTTCTTCTTTCTTGATCTGGTCTTTCACTTCTTGAACCTTTTTCTTCTTGACATGTCCTTCTACCTTAAGAGTTTGAGGAGTAGTAATTATTTCCAATGCTTTACAAGATGTGGTCGGATTCATTTCTTCTTTCTCCGGGGTTGGTTCCTGGTGTATATACTCTTCTTTTGATATTTCTTGATCATTTTCTTCCTCCTCTCCACAATCAATGTAAAATAATTTCTTCTCAACACACTTATGACCTTTAATGTATTTTTATCACAATTGTAACAAAGCCCCTTTTCTCTTTTTTCTTCCAATTGCTGTGGTGTAACCATTTTAGGTTGTGGAAGGCTAGGAGAAACAACACTTCCATCTTCATGGTTGTGAGGGATAAACTTCCTTGTTGCCATAATTTTTCTTTCCACTTTATAACAAAGCCCTTTTTCTCTTTTTTCTTCCAATTGTTGTGGTGTTTCTCTAAAGAAGGTGTTGCTTTTTGTATCCTCATAATGTGCTATAATTTCCTCCGTGAAAATTAACTACGTAACAAGTGGTTTACAAGAACAAAGCCCTTTATACCATAAAAATTTATCTTGTTCTAAACATGAAGATGCAATACATACCTTTTGTAATAGTGGTACACAAAGTAGATCAAAATATTTCTCCATCTGCAGTATCCAATTTACTAGATCCTTGCCATCAAACTTCCTCATCTTGATTTTAGGAGCTTGATCTTGAAACAACTATAACTCTGTAATTTCAGATCTCCAAGTTCTGAAATTTCTTCCTGTAGTAGCTCTCTAAGTTCTCTTCCTAACCCCACAAGTTTGATCATAATTTGATTATCCAATAAAGAGTTATGTCAAATCTCCCATGGTGACCTGATTATAGACTAGTTCGGTAGAGAAAACTTGTACAATGTGTCACGTCACACTATTTCGACTTTAGTATCTAAAACTTATATAAAGAAAACTACAAGCAATCCTCTTTTTGAAACTTCTTACGAAATTTCAATCTGATGCTCAGAACAAAAATTATGATGATTTTCCCAAGGTGACCTATTTGGAATGTAATTTGGGAGTCTGCAAAAACCCTAACTTCCTCAGATTATATCTCCGAAAATATAGCGAGACAGAATTTGAAATTTAGAGCCAAGGTTTAGACTGATTTATTCTCAAGTGATTTTTTTTTAGCTTCTGAAACTTCGTAGCAAAAGAGTTATAGCGAAAATTCCACGATGACCTGTTTTAGATGAAATTTTGGAGCTTGCAAAAACCCTAACTTCCTCAGATCATATCTCCGAAAATACAATGCGAAAAGATCTAAAATTCGAACGTGAGGTTCAGACCGATTTCTTCTCAAATGGGTTTGTTTTTTAGATTATGAAATTTCATAGCGAAAATGTTATAGCAAAAATTCCGTGATGACTTTTTTGGGGCAGCGAAACCCTAGAATCCATATCTCTGATACCAAATGTTATGAAACCAACTCACAAAAAGATAGAAAAGATAGATCAACGCCTTAGAAATAAGTCTCTTCGAAGGGGAAACCTCCTTTACATTACACAAATTAATAATTCTTAGATGATACAAATGACAAGAACTCATTTCTATATATAGGAGTCTAAGGGGTCATAATATAATCAGAGCTGACATAACAATAATAATGTAAGAGAACAATAATAACAATAGTGGGCTTCTATGGGGCACAATAATAAAAATATGGGGACTACAATGGCACAACAATATAATAAGGGGGTTTTACTAATAATAATAAGGGGTTACACTAGTAGTATAGGGACCTAACATGGGCCACCTGTGTAGGGCTTTAATCGACTGCCATTTACTTTGCCTGGGAAAGGTTCTCCATTTAGCTTTACTGGATGTACCACGCCTCCGTTTGTGACCTCCTTAATAACATATGGTCCCAACCAATGCATTCTAAATTTTCCTGAGAATTTATCAAACTTATTGTCATACAATAACACTAAGTCATTTATCTTGAAGGTGCATAAATTAATATGGCGATCGTGCCAGGCCTTCTCGCGCTGCTTTTGTACTGCTGATGGAAGCTAGCCAGGAACGGTTCCTCTTCAAGTTCTTCCAACTGTGTGAGCCTCTCTTCTAGGGCTTCACGGTCCGTCATACTTGTGAGTGATGTTATGCACAGACTAGGCATAATATACTCCATTGGCATGATAACTTCCACGCCATAAACCAACCGAAAAGGTGTATGTCCTATCAATTTCTTGCATGTTGTCCTATAAGCCCATAGTACTGCAGGTACACGCAGGTCCCAACCACTCCGCTGTACATTGCATACTTTGGTTAGTGTAGTCTCCAGTGTTTTGTTGAATGCTTCTACTGTCCCATTGGCTTGTGGGTGATACGGTGTGATTTTTTGATGATACATCTGAAACTCTTATGTTAGCACGCTGATTGTTTTGTTCAGGAAATGTGTACCGTCATCACTCATCAAGATTTTCAAACATCCAAATCAAGCCAATATGTGTTCGAACAAAAAATTCGTAGCCGTGGCGGCCATGCAGTCTTTGACCAGTCGTGCTTCTTCCCAACGCGTCAAGTACTCTGTCGTGGTGATGATGTATCTCGCACCCATCTTTCCTTGAAGTTTGATAGGTCCTACAAAGTTGATCTCCCACTTTTCGAAGGGTTGCAGTGTCATTTGTGGATTCAAAGGCATCTCATCCCTCTGCGATGGTTTACCTGTTCTTTGACATATATCACAGGCCTTACAGTGTGCTTTTGAATCCTGATGAAGGGTTGTCCACCATAACCCTGCATGGAGGATCTTTTGTGCGGTCTCTCACCCTGAATAATGTCCTCCTACATCATGCCCATGCGCTTCCATGAGGATCTGACTTCATTCGAATTCAGGTACATACCTTCGTAGTATCTCTTCATTTCCCATCTTATATAGGTGCCCCGCGATGATAGAAAAATCAACCGCGTGCACCACCAGTTCCTTCTTCTACTGGATGGAGTATTCTTTTGGTGCAGTCCCCGTTGTTATAAAGTGGATTATATCTTAAAAGTGTTCATCCGCTACATGCATAGAAAAGAGATATGCATCAGGTAATCCTTCCTCCAAATTAGTAGGTTCCTCTCCCATCTCAATTCGTAACAAGTGATTCGGTCCTGCATTCAGGTGTTCAGGCTTCACAACGACCTCAAAATCATATTCTTGGAACAATAAGAGCCACTTGCATATGCACCCCCCCAACACAGGCTTATTGACCAAGTATTTTAGCACGGAATGGTCTCTATACATATTGAAGTGTCCTCCTAGCAAATAGTGCCGGTATTTTCGGAGTGCGTACACCATAGCCAACCTCTCGCATTCAGTTGTGGAATAGTTCTTTTCTTCTTTAGACAACCTATGACTTGCGAACAAAATAGGGTGATCCAAGCCCTCTCCACCCTCCTGTGTTAGTACCTCTCCTAGCACTATACACGACGCCTCGAGATGGACATGAAACTCCACATCCCATTTTTGGAAGACTAGGATTGGCGTGGAGGCCAATTTATGTTTTAGTACATCTAGGCTCTTCATGCAATCATCATTCCAGCAGAATGTGACATCCCTTTTCAACAGTTTCTCCATTGGCGCGGTGATTTGGGCATGGCTTTTGATGAACTTCCTGTAGTACCTTGTATGTCCCACGGTAGTGCGCAACTACTTGACACATTGTGGTGCTTCCAAATTCAGGATCACTGCAATCTTCGCGGGGTCTACCATCAAGCCTTGTTTGCAAACCACATGTCCCAATAGTTTCCCAAAGGGAACGAGGAATGTGCACTTCTTAAGATTTAGCATGATTTGGTGTTGTCGGCAGGTATCTACCATCAAGCATAAGCTTGCTACATGGTGCTTAACCAATCCAAATACAGTCTAATCATCCAAATAGACCTCCAGTAATTTGTGGATATATTCTTTGAATGCTACAATAACTATGCGTGAAAAGATGGCTGGCACGTTCTTCAATCCAAAATACATAATGGTGTATTGAAAGTAGCCCCACTCAGTCATGAAGGTGGTCTTTCTCCTGTCTTCCGGTGTGATTTTGATCTGGTGGTACCCTGAGAATCCATCAATAAAAGAATATGCTTCTTGCTCGCTGACATTTTCCAATACTTCATCTGTGAACGGAGTTGGGAATCAGTTGGGCACACATGCGTCATTCAATTTCCTGAGGTCCACGCATATTCATATCTCTCCCTTCTTCTTATTTTCCTGTACTACCATAGGGATTACCTAGTCAGATTCTTCCACTGGCTCAATGATTCTAGCTGCAAGCATTTTGTCTAGTTCTACACAGACCTTTTCCTTGTACTTCAGATTCAAGTGGTAAGGCCTCTGCTTAACCAGCTTTGCATTGGGTTTTAAGGTGATCTTCATCATCCCTAAATCACTAAAAATTCCCTTTAAGTTCGTGATCTTGATCAGGAATAATTCCTGATAGTCGTGGCGTAATTCAGTGACCTTATCCACCGTCGCGTCATCCCAGTAGTCGCCGAGCGTTGCATACTTAGGTTCGGCCTCTATACCAATGTTTACCTACTTTGTCTTTACCGGCGTGGTTATGTCAGGGTCTTCAATCAATGGCCCTTGAACCTCACGATAGCCTTCAGTTTTTGGAATGTTGACTTTTCACAGATCTTCGTCGTCTTCTTCAGTATTCACATTGTAACACTCCAACGCGCAGCTCCACTGGGTCACCCATTCAGGCTGAATCCCTTCTAATGGCTCCTGGGGTATTTTAAAGATAGCTGCTTTTACTAATTGTAGTGCATCATCAATAGTATCCCACCAACGATCCTTAAACGTGAAGGTTAATATGAATCCTTTGCACAAGATATCCCATTCACTCATTCCATGACGGAGTTCCATCTCTATATACCAGTTCATGGGTATAATATCTAGGGTATGACAGAACAGGTGCACCCACTTAGGTTGTGGCTCCTCCCCATAGACCTTTTTCCATTTGGCGAGGTCCACGTGCAGATCATCCCGTTCGTCATACTTGTCTTTTAATCACATCTGAGGCTTCCCAAACCACATGTGCATCATCATCCTGCATTCACACTAGTCCTCAAAGCTTCTTTGGTGCATACCCCACCACCTCACGGGTGTAGCATGCAGTACCCATTTCAAAGCTTCAAAACGTTGCTGTTTTGGCACTTCTCCTTCAAATCTGTTCAGGAATTCATCCACCTCACTTAACCCATCATATGTAGGAAGATCCCTTACCTATGTTGATAAGTAGCACAATGATTTCGTCATCATGTTACAGTTCAGCGTGGTTACCTCATGTAATTGGTTCTGCCATCGTTCTATTTCCTCGTCAGAATATGATGTGCAGGAGCTTTCGCACTCCCATGAGATTTGTCCATCCGCAGTTGGGTTTACCCAGTCTTTCTCACGTGCGGTTATCTTGTAGATGCAGTCTAAGTCATCGTTGTTTTCATATTCGCGTACTAGATCTATGTAGTGCGAACCTTCTGCATGGTCCGAGGTACAACTACACGCAAAGACTTTTTCTAAAAAATCATCTTGTGCTTCTTAAGATTTTTTCACCCCATTCATGTAAGTGGCCCAATCTATTCCTAATAGCACGAGGTAGGGATTACTGTCATAAACAATCTCTATTACTTCGAAGTCTACTAGCGCACTTTCTCCTTCGATATCCACTGCGATTCCCTGCAATCTCCCCATAGATAGGATCTTTTTTTGGTTTGCCATTCATAGTTCGATAGGAGACCATTGCAGCGTAGGCCTTCCCATTCACTCCCATGTTTGCTTCAGCAGAACATTTGCGTTTGATCCTAGGTCCAGAATTACTTGGTCCATCTCACATTCTCCAATCTGCATGGTCAATATCATCTCCCTTCCCATCCTAATCGTGTGCTTTCCAAGCTTTTGGACTACGGGCGGTTCTCCCGGCATGGTCCCAACGCTTCTATTTATGATTTCTTACAACCCCTTTATAGCCTTCCTGTCACGCAGCAACTTCATGCATGTTTCCAGGAACATTGTGAGCATCGATGGGTCCATTTCTGGCTCCAATCTTTCTTTGCTTCTTGAAGTGGAGGCATCAACGAAGCTCTTCTTGGCTTCCATGAAGGTTTCCTTAGCGCGCTCCAAATCAAACTCTAGTTCTTTTGTTGGAGGCTTGCGAACCCAAGTACTCTCTTCAGGCTATTTGCCTTTGTCATCCTCTATTGTAATTCCACTTTGGAGCACGATATTCACATTAGGGTCTTCCTCGCACGGCTCATACCTCAAAATTTGCAGGTTCTAAGTCGGGGGAGGTTGAAGTGCTCCTTTATTGCACAACCTCGGTATCAGTGTGGGATAATCCTCCATCTCATGATCAAATAATGTACAATACAAGCATGATGGCCGCGTTGGATTCATACAATCATGGGCATAATGTCCTGGCCCTCCGCAATTGTAACATATCAGCTGTCCGCGACCTCTTCCAGGTCCTCCTCCACCTCAGCCTCGTCTGCGCCCTTGAAATCTGGTTCGCACCATTCCTGCATTCTGCTCAAGGGGCCACGCTTTGGCCTGAACTTAGTAGGTAGGAGTCTGATCCATCATCATCTCATAACTTCTACAGGTGCTCTCATCATGTCCCACTGATCTACAAAAATTATAGAACAATTGTTGTGAATTCTACGTGTACTTCTACAATAAATGGCACTTATTTGTAGCATGCTTTCCTCCTATTTGACATGTCGTGCACCACAACGCAGGTGTTGCACTCAATCCTCCTTGTGCCTCTAGTCTTAATGGAATCGGTCCTCCTCCAGTCAGGTAATTCGCGAACACCGATCAGTGGTCCTTGTCATGTTCATGACCCTTGCACTCTATGCACCATACTTCGTCGCGCACTTCTGGACAAGCTGTCCTATCTTGTTTCAAACTATGCATCTCCAGGCACAAGTTTTTCAACTACGTGTGAATCTACTAAACTTCCAGCTTGGGACCCTGTATCGGGATCTCCAAGGCATCGACCTGAGTTGTTAGCCTATGTTGTGACAACACGTTCCTTAGATACGGCATTAACGATGCTACAAACGATTCGTAGTGTTGTCCATCCATCAACGTCATGTTAGCTTCACAAATTGTGCACTTCAGTCTCTAATCCAACTCCCAAGGGGTCTCACCTAGTAGCATTGTGATTTCCTTGAACACAATGATTGACTACGCCTCTAACTTCGGCCTGCTAAATTCTTCGTTTAGCGCATTTTGGATATCCACAATCCCCGCATTTGGATTTTCGTTGGAATTCTTAATGTACTATGTCAACACGCGATCCTCCAGAGTGCTGACCAACATCACTTTCTTTATATTGTCATCCGTAACTCCCTGTGCTTCCCATACAACTTTTATAACGAACCAAAACTGTTCTGGATCTTCATTACCTACTCCCTTGAATACTGGCAACTTTATCGCGCTCACCATATTGACTCGCGGTGGTGGTGGAGGTGGTATGGGAAAAAATGGGGGTGAAGACGGTGAAACTGGTGGTGGTGTGGGTGGGGGTGGTATGCATGGAATCCTCTGCTTTAGAAAATTGATCGCACTTCTTGGTGAGACTTTCACGAGCTCTTCATCGCCCCCTTGCAGAGGTGAAATCAAGGGGCTCGCTTCTAGCTCCGCGCTACCTTCATTTATGTATATTCTCCCACTTTGCATAGCCCCAAACATCAATTTATTCACATAACCCATTTTTCACACAGTAGCATTTTAATCCAAGGGTTCAAAGACTTAATGTACTTACCTCGCGGTCCTTTGAGGAAGTGTCGTTCTACCTCACTATAGCTAACTGAAGTATCTACTGCGAACTCGGTGATGAATCCTCCTACAATTTGATTGAGCCAGTGATCAACAGCGTGTGTGATATTCTCCTCCAATGCTTCTAATATACACACCAATTCTAGAGTCCACATAATAGGTTTATCGAGCTTACACCTTCCTTGGCTATCTACTAGCTTCACGATCCACTCGTATAGCTCAATAGGGAAAGATGTGAAGAAAATTTCGTGGATCTCTGTGTATAAGTAGCAGTCTAACCACTCTTCTTTTAATAGTCACGGATTCCTGTTCTCCTGCACCGTGAACTCGTGAGTCTTCCTATCCAACCAATCCTCAATTCCTTTCTTAGTTGGATTCCAGTGATACGAAATCAGACATATCTATGCAGATCCCGGTCCCGGAAATGGAACCATTTGTTGGCTTGTTGGGGCTTGACCCAGGTTCAGAGTTAATTAGCCAAAAAAATCCCTATACTACTGGCACTTTTGGCAACAGTCCGTGGCGCGTAGACTGAGGTCTCACCTAAAGTAGTATGGGGGTGTGCTGGAACCAAGTTTCTACACCCTTGAGATGTCTGAGAGGTTGGATTGGTCCAATTGTTAGTCCCTTTGCGCAGGTTACTTCATGCACTTCCCTGGCCTTCACATCCTAATATAATTGTCTTTGCACAGCCCTAACCAGGGGTTGTGGGGCTTCCGTGCTACTAGAGCAGAGCTCCGCACTATTTCCCTAAGTCCTGCCCAAGATCTGACTTTATTTATATAGCACATTCATATGAGTTCTCATAGTAAATACACAGTAAACTTGTAATTCATACCCAATAATACATCAAACATGAAAAAATACACAGAAATATGATAAAACTTCTCTTTATTGATGTTTCCAACGTTTACAGATTTGACTTTCCCTACGCACTAACTTGCAGGGGTCCGCGCACTCAGCTACAGACTACTAGGCCTCTACGCACTCAGCTACAGAGCCTTCTCCTACTCTATGACCCAAGACACACTTTACACTTCGACTCAATCTCTTAGACTCATCATGCTTCTAGTCTATTCACTGATTTATTTCCTTTATACACATAAAGCCTCGCTCTATTTATACAATCCCATGGTCCACGGACCATGGGTGGATCTTTCAAGCCAAAATTACATTACAAAAACAAAAGTGGACAACCCTGTGACTCTATTATGACTTTGCGCTCTGCGCCCACAAATCGTAGAGTCTTTACAAATGACTTGGTCAAAACTTGGGCTTTAAGCCCCAAAACATGCCCTCGGGGGGATTCCACGTCCAACACAATGCCATATTGACATCAATGACAACCTTGATTAACACTATGAGGTTCAACAAACACTTAGGGATGCTCAGGATTTTATGGGAGCTCATAGGATGGGTAGTAGACAACGAAGACAAATAGATAGGTACAATGGATACATGGAATTGGTTAGTCAGTTGGCAGATAGTAAGCCTTTCTTCTATCACGAGGACGTATAGTAGCAATTATGATGGGATGCAATGGCTCAGGAGAATACCTTAGTCATGATGAATGATGCATGGGAGGTTATGCCTAGACCGATACATAGGGAGGTGGTTAGATCATACTGGACCTTTAAGATCAAGCATGCTATAGATAGGAACATCGATAAAAACATGGCAAGAGTCATGGAAAAATGGTTCTCTCAGAAGGACGTAATAGACTATGACGAGACATTCACTCAGGTGGCTAGGTAGGCTTTTGTATGAGCTATGATCTCAAACGCGGCATAGATGGGATGGAAAATCCATCAGATGGATTTCAATATGACGTTCCTTAATGGTGAGTTGGAAGAGGAGATATACATAGAAAAACCAAAGTGGTTTGTTGCACACTATAATGAGACCCATGTGTGCAGATTGAAGAGAGATTTGTACGAGCTCAAGAAGGATCCTAGAAGGACCCTAGGTCATGGTATGAACACATTGATAGATACTTGTAACAAATGTGATTCATTAAGAGTGAGGAAAATTCAAACCTCTACTACTTGGTGGTTCGGGGTGAGGTTCTCATTCTTGTTCTATATGTTGGCGACTTGTTTCTAACAAGTTAACTAGAGCTCATAAAGGAGTGGAACAACAAAATTTGAGATGAAGGATTTGGGACACATGCATAAATTTCTCGGTATGGAGGTGTGGCAAACATATGGGGAGATTTTCGTTGGGCAAGGGAAATACTGCATCAAGATCTTGAGGAGGTTTGGGATGGAGAATTGGAGATCCATGTATACACCCATGATCATGAATTGGAGGAAGGTAGACACATCTAGGGAGAATGATGTGGACCCCACATTATACAAGTCATTGATTGGCTCTCTCATGTATTTTGTCAACACTAGACCATATACATTCTTTATAGTAAACGCTCTTAGTCAGTTCATGATTGAGCCAAAGAGAGTACGTTGGATAATGGAAAAGCATGTGTTGTGGTATTTTCATGGTACAATCATGGGATCATATATGCTCGAGAAGATGGTATCATGTTGGTAGGATATACTGACGTAGACTGGGTAGGCAATACAGTGGATAGGGAAATCACTTTAGGGTGTTTCTTCAACACAAGATCAAGAGTTGTCTCTTGGTATAGTAAGAAGCGGAATTTTGTGGCACTGAGTTCTACAGAGGTAGAATACGTAGCATCTAGCATGGTGACGTGTGAGGACATATGGCTCCAGAAGTTATTGGTAGTCTTATTTGGTCAGTTTTAGTTTTTGTAGCATCGGATGTGTTTTAGCAGTGAAATTTGGTGTAGAGGCTAGAATACATGAGATCTCCAAAACCCAAAAATCTTTTTTGGAAATTCCACCAAGAAATTACTTAATTATATTATTAACTGATTTTTAAATGTTTCCTAAGTCTAAACTTAGGGAATATGTTTAATTAATCAAAATTCATTATGTCAAGGTGAGAATAGTCTACAAACTCACACGGACAGACTCCAAGATAATCCAAGCCATTGATTAAATTTTAATCTTGGTCGTTGGTGCTGCAACAATGGACTATAAGAGGAAGTTAATGTGGACTTGGAGAAGATACACCAAAACACCAGAAGTTTGATTTCCTTGGCAGACCAATTTCCAGAGGAGCAACAATCCATCGCTAGAGAGGAAGAGATCAAAGTAGTGAGTGAGGGGTGTTGCACACATTTTGTCAAAGTTCCAAGGAAGCAGAAGTGCCAAATTTTTTCAACAAGATTGTGTTATCTATCAAGAGTCTACATGTCATTGTAAACTCATTCTGCAAGTTATGTAATGTAAATGATCCTAGTAATACTTTGAGTATATGTAATAACCTAGGTAAGGCCATAATTTTGATGATGAATTTAATCCTAAGAGATTTTTTAACCTTGTTGATTACCCTTTTTTCTAAACATGACTAATCAGAAGAGTTTTTTTCCTCCAACTGAAACCCCAAAGTTGTGGTGAAATTTATAGTCGAAATCTTAGGTGATTCCTAGTGTTGTTAGTTGAATCTGATGTAAAAGTGATTTGGGGATAATTTAAGCTAGTTCGTTTAATTAGTTTATTATAAATCACTTGGTTTACTAGATCATATTGTGCTGCAGATGGGTTATGTGTCTTAAGGGTCTAAGCCAAATGTGTATTCCCCCTTTGAGGATTGTAAATGTAAAATCTTATGTATTAGAGGATGGAAAAATAATTAAATCCCCTCATGTGAAAATTAATTAATTTCTTAGCAAAAATAAATTAAATCCTAAGCCAAAAAAACAATTAATAGAGTCAAAATTAAATTGTCTTATGAAAAAAAATTCTCAAAGTGGAAAAATTCGCGGGTCTAAAGGAACGATTTTTTAAAGGTCCTCCACCAAGGGAATATTGTATATTTTAAGAAAATTTGGACTATTGGACCTTCGTAGTTAAGTCAAAGTCAAATTTTTTAGGAAATTAGGTCAAAATAATCACTTTTGAGTGAATAAAAATGGAATTAAATGATAAATTCGAGTGCCAAGATTAAAAAATATTAAAGTGTTTATCAATGACCAAGATTATTTTGACAAGGATCAAAGAAACTAGTTGTTATTTTTCCACTTGGAGGATAAATGTATAAGTTAGAGTCATTTGAGTCTCTAGCATCTTGATCTTTGTCTAGAAAATTTTTGTTGAAGCATCTTTATAACTATTGTACCATTGGGAACCATTATTCTATCATAATAAAGACTTTGGGGTGAAATTCAAGGTGTTCTTGCTTATTGATTTATGGTGTGTGCTGACTACAAACACCTCTATGTTGTGTTGAATATTGATAAGATCTGTTTTTTTCATTAGATGGAGATAAAATCTTACTATTGATCGTTTTGAGCTAAAATTAAGTGGTTTGATTCCCCATGAGATCTAATAGATTATTTTTTGAGATAAATACATAGTGCTTGCAGGTACTTTAGTCCATGGCCTCCAAGTTCACGAACATGGGTAGGAATCACTATTACTTGGATTCCAAATATTTGTATGGTGGATTGTGTTAGAAAGTCAAAAAGGCAGTAAATATTTTCTTGATCTTGATAATTACGTGTGATGTTTCTTATTATTAAAGTTCTTTATATCTTCTTTCTTTAGTTCATTAAGAAGTTACCAAAAGCAACACATAAAACAATAGACGCCAAATGTAAGCACATGTCAGGGCAAAACTCGTCTCGATGGAAAAACCCAATCAAGATAATTCTTCCTTTCAATAGTATGCTTTGAGACTCCTAACCCTAGACCAAGACCAAACCTTTCCTCCACACCAAGTCAACGTCCTAGAATTTTGACCTTTTCCCAGTAGCTTTGACTATGTAGCAACTTACGACAACTGGCAGCTTCTGGCAACTTTGAAAATTGGAAGAATTTGATCTACCAATCTAGGACATGAAAGAGAGAGAGAGAGAGAGAGAGAGAGAGAGAGAGAGAGAGAGAGATGCCAAAATTTTGATTTTCCTTCTCCTCAGACTTCCCCAAACTCACACTCACTACAGATTCCTGGCAATAAACTTTCCCAACTACAAGAGAACTTTGCACTTCTACCCAAGAACAAGAGATTTTTGCACTTCTTCCTAGCTACAAGAGAATTCGAACTCGATGAGAGAGTGATGCTTCAAATGAATTTGATGTCCTTACTTTTGTAGGCTTCTTATGGGTTCAAATGGGGTCCTCATTAGGGTAATTTTGAGGTCTAAAATGGGCCTCCTAAGGAAATTATAAAATAATAGTGGAAATAATAAAATAATATTGGATTACATCATCAAATTTAAGAGGGAAAAAAGAAAAAACTATTTTTTCAACTCGTATTTTCAACTTATCTCCCCATGGGTTTGCTCAAATTTCAAAAGGGAAAAATCATTGGATGCAAAATTTGATCCCTCATCCAAGGAGTACCCATGTTGCATACTTTTGATGGACCCTACTACACGAAAAATGAGAAATACATAAAAAAATGTGATTGCAATCACATGTTTTCATGTATATCTCACTTTTCATGTAGGAGGGTTCATCAAAAGTATGCAACATAGGTACTCCTTAGATGAGGAATTGAATTTTGAATCCAATGAGTACTCCCGATTGAAATTTGAGTAAACCCTTAGGGAGATATGTCGAAAATACGAGCTAAAAAAATAGTTTTATTATTTTACTATTTTATAATATTTTTACTTTTTTACTCCAAAAATGGTGAGTCATTCCCCATGGTAGACATCATGATCTTGAATCCTATCGGTTATTATAAAGTTTATTTTGGTTGTACAGTTTTCTTAGGAGGCCCATTTTAGACCTCAAAAATCCCCTAATGTAGGTCGACTTGATCTTCTTCTAGGCCAACATGGTGTGGATGTTTTGGTGTGGAGGTTACATAATTCATATTTGACTCAATACTTAACATTTTTACATGATTCAAAAGCTCAAGAAGAGTCTCTTTAAATGTAAAATAACCCTATAGACTTAGAATAAATCTTAGAAGTCCTCAATAGGGACTTTGACCTAAAACATGGTGACCGAATCATGAAACCCATGCTTTAATAAGTCACAATAATAATAATAATAATAATAATAATAATAATAATAATAATAATTTTCTTTATTATTTTGATAGGTACATTACATAATGACTCAAGTACATTATTGAAGGCTAGACATAGTTACATTTTCACACACTCTCTCTTAACTAGGGAGGTATTCATAATGTACAAATACAATGGAAAATATCAAACTATATGAAACATGAAGAACTTTAGGCACCTGTTGGGGAAATTATATGAATGATATATCACCACAAATTAAATTATCAACCAGGGAATCATAATTATTAGAGCTGATACACTATATGTGCCAGCAATAGGTAATCTATATAAGTGTCAAGTATAGTGGAAAAGACAGTAACTTAACTCATATCAATCTTAATTTTTCTAAATCTAAAAGAAATCCAATCGTTACTAATAATGCACACTCTTTCACACCTTAACTATTATATTTTCTACTAGCATTGGAAATCATTTAGTATAGGTACAGGAAATCATTTAGTACAGGTATAGGAAACTATTTAGTGCAAGTACATGAAACTATGTACTATAATACTAGTTCGAGAATTTTGTTTGCTATCTGAAATGAAACAAGCCAATGAAATCTAAATAAGGGTATGCTCTCTAATAATATTTTTTAATCTACACAACATTCAAATTCACAAAATAACATTCACAACTCTATCTTATCAATTAAGCAATCTCTTTCTTATGAAAAATAAATCTAAGATATATGAATTCCACACACAGAACTAAAACTTGAAATGTTAACAATATTAAAATCTCACACTTCTATGCTTATCTAATCACTCTTGTAGCATTGGATTGATCCTTCAACCTATGATATCAAACCACACATGGCTAGACTTATGAGAAACAATTAATTTTATACGAGAATAAGGAACTTTTATGCAAAATAGAGTAAATAATTGATTAAATTTATACATAAATTAAAGACAACTATAACATAGAGCACACGATTATTGAATGAAATGCTAACTACAAAATAAAAAAAATAATAGCCTCACCAAGATGATGTTGGTGGGCCCTTGCCAAGACCAACTAGTGTCTTATAAGTACTTACAAACTTGTTAATTCATGAAAATTTTCGAAGAAAATCACATAGAGAAGATTTGGTCGACGCGTTTCGAACCAGCCAGTGTGGTTCATCTTCAAGACAAGATGAAGAGATAGATCTAAGATGAAGGTTAAATAAGAAAATATGTCAACCTAACTGTTAGAGGAAAACAACTATATTTGACTGGGGAGGGAAAATTATAAATATAATATTATAAAACTATTGAGATAAAATGCACAATATCATAACAACTATATTTGCATTAGTCTTCAAAAATTGAAATTACAAATTGTTCTTGAAAATATTTAGCAACCTAACTAAATATTACATACACATACACAACATGAACTCTTTGTTTCTATTACTCAATCAACTACCCTTAGATGATCCCCTTCACCATCCTCAAGCCCTCTTTATAAATAGAAACAAACTGAGATGCAAAGAGATTGAATGCATATCTTTGAGAAGGTTTTCTTGGTCTTTACATATGTGGTTTCATAAAAATAAAAAGACATAATTGCAATCTTAACATATCACTTAAAATATATAAGAATATGTCTTGGTAAAAAATTACATGCTTAATTTGACCAGTGCAGGTATGAGACCTCCAACAATCATGGTATCGGAATGTTCCAATACATTGTTACAAGCATCAGACGAGCGATTTGTGGTGTATGTACTGAAATGGATTAGTGGTGCAAGTACCAAACAATGAATGAGTGTAGGTACTAGACAATGATTGTGTGGTATGATCGTTGTCAAATAAAATTCATCATAGTCCATTTAGATACTTAGAGCAACAAAATAATTATTCTAGCTACTAAGAAATCATAAAACTATGATTAAAAAGTATTTATACCTCATGTACACTAGAAGGTCAACAAAGCATAGCTCAAGGTGTACTTAGAGGAATAATTGTGGATTTTCAAGGAAAAAATAGGTGTAAGGGAGGAAATATTGGATGGTATCACACATCAAAATGCAAGCTCAACATAGTTACAATTAGAAAATCAGAAAGGGAGTAAATATTTTCTTGGTTTTGATAATTACTTTTGATGTTACTTATTATTAAAATTATTTATATATCCTTTCTTTAGTTCATCAAGAAATTACCAAAAGAATCACATAAAACAATAAACACTAGATGTAGGCACATGCCATGGCAAAACTACCCTTGAGGGGAAAACCCAGTCAAGATAATTCTTCCTTCCAATAATATTCTTTGAGACTTTTCACCCTAGACCAAAACCAAACCTTTCCTCCACACCAAGTCAGCCTCCCAGAATTTCGACCTTTTCCCAACAACTTCCACTATGCAGCAACTTCTAGCAACTGTCAGCTTCCGACAACTGTGAAACTTGGAAGACTTTGATCTCCTAATCCAGGACACGAAACAGAGAGAGAGACACACACAAAAATTTAGATTTTCCTTGTGTCCTTAGACTTCCCCAAAATCGTACTCACTATAGCTTCCTGACAATATACTTTTCTAGCTACAAGAGAACTTCACACTTTTGCCCAGCAAAAAGATATTTTCACACTTCTTCCCAGCTACAAGAGAATTTGAACTTGATGAGAGAGTGATGCTTCTAATGAATTTGATGTCATTCCTTTTATAGGATTCTTGTGGGGTTGAATGGGGTCCTTAGGTTGACCTGATCTTCTTCTAGGCCAACATGGTGCAGAGGTTACATAATTCATATTTGACTAAATACTTAACCTTTTTACATGGTTCAACAGCCCAAGAAGGATCTCCTTAAATGTACAATAACTATATAGACTCAAAATAAATCCTAGAAGTCCTCAATGGGGACTTTGACCTAAAACATGGTGACCCAAGCATGAAACCCATGCTTTAATAAGTCACAATAATAATAATAATAATAATTATTTTCTTTATTCTTTTGATAAGTACATTACATAATGACTCAATTACATTATCAAAGGCCAAACATAGTTACATTTTCCAACACTCCCTCTTAACTAGGGAGGTATTCACAATGTAAAAATACAATGGAAGATATCAAACTATAGGAACCATGAATAAATTTAGGCACCATAACCATGGACTAGATTCCTCACTAGGGAAATCTATTGAAGCAGCCTCTCAATAGTTTAGGCACCACAATGCCAAGGACTAGATTCCTGACCAAGGAAATCTATCCAAGTGGGAGTAAGATGGGCTTAAGATTTCAGCCCCTTTAAGTACCCTCGGGCTTACTTGCTAACCATCAACCCAAAAATCTAGGTGTGTATCCAAAACAAATCTCTTTGACTATCATCACCTTTCCATCTTCTATACATCAACACAATGTGCCAGCCAGATGTCCTCCAAGGAATTGCTTCACTCAAAAAGCCTCAACACCCCTTGATCTAGCAGATCAAGAATGACCAATCTCTCCCAATCAAACTGGTTAGTTACCAGCATGTTATCAAATCCTTAGATTCACCTGTACAAACATAACCCCAATCAACAATATACTTTCACATGTACATAATCAAATACAAACCTATGGGGTCTTACAGACATCTTGATGTTGCTTCTCCACTTTCCATAGTAGGATTATCAATTGAATATTTGACATAATATTCCTCAATCATATGTTTTATTTCCTACTTCTCATTTAGCAACATATCCTTTGAAATTCATTCTTCAATTAACACCAAGATAAGCCCTCCCTCTCAACTAGGAAGTACCTCTTTATCTGGACTCCCTCTTAATCCTAGAGATATCTTTTCTATTTATGCTTCCTCCGGGATATCAAATTCTTCTTTTTCTGATATAGGAGAATATTTCATGGATTTCAACCATATCAGAGTTATCATCCTCCCCATCATGCTTATCACATCAATGAGCATCTTCACCAAGTTGAAGATTGTTTATCTACACAACTTAAATAAAAAGTACAACCAAATCTATAGAAACATGATGTTAGTCATATCAGAATCATAGAAGCATTTCAACTTTATTCATATCAGATGCTCAAACTCAATTAAAAACAAGATACATATACTCTTCAACTTCTTTCTATGGAATTTCATCACACAGCCTAGACTAACATTTTTCATTCCATCTAGGGTTTGAATGTGTCTTCCAAAGGTATGACATACCTTACTAAAACATATTAGAAAACCCTTGAAATATTTCACATAAATATATATCTACAAATCATCTAACAACCTTTCAAAATACATATGTTAGACTTCTCATTAGGGATTCATACAAATCCTAGAATTCATACAAAATAATAAATCAAAGTCAATCACAAATTAGTCATTAATCCGACCAGCTTCCACTAGGGTTAGTTCCAACCTATATATTTTCAATCAACCATCAAACAATCACTAACATGACCTACCACCACTAGGGTTAGTTTTAAACCCTCTATTTCCAAGCAATCATCAATCTCAACCAAAAATTCAAATTTCAACAAGCTTGCACAAATCTCAAATTATCATATAGTTGTCATATGTCAAAGATTTACTTTAACTAAGGTTCAACTCCAAAACCCTAGAATTCCATTTTCACAAATTCAACAATCTCATAAAATTCTCAAATCATCATATTCGAGAGATTTTACTTGACTAAGGTTTAATTCCAAAACCCTAGAATTTCACAGTCTCAAAAATCATTACATACATAGACCTCAGTTTGTTACATTTCATACTAGACAATGTCACTACTAGGATTAACTGCAAAATCCTAGATTCTCATTTTTCAACAATCATTTAAATAGACTTAAGATTGTTATATCACACATACTAAATAGTTTAATTTTACTAGGATTTAGCTATAACACCCTATATTTCTAGATATCATCATCCTAGAATCTCATACAAGTACTTCCATTAATTCCTAAGACTTATGACCATCAATAACTAGTCAGCATGTATCTAGGAAATTCATAAGCATATCATATGTCCAACAACATAAATACATTTTACCTAGACCAACCTAGGAACTTAAACCAAAAGGACACATTATTATATATATATAATATATATTATATATATACTATATATATAATATAATATATATTATATATATATATAAGGACACATTATATATATATATATATATATATGCCTAGATTTTATCATCATGAAATACATTTCATATCATGTGTTAGTCAAACCCAACTTCGCAAATATCAATAAGAGTTAAACTACAATTATCTTGATTACACTAGGGTTTGATAAAAAAACACACACATACCATGTAAAACAATTCTAAGACAATATAAGGGTCATGCTTACACATTCCACCAAACTCTAATGAGATATGGTTCCAATGTAGAACACACATCCCATGAAAACATAATGGGATATGGTTCCAACGTAGAAACATAGCAAACCCTATATTACTAAAAATTCGAAGGTTCTGGGATTTTAGACCTTATCACTCAACCCTAACAAGTTAGGATTTCCTAATCATACCAAAACCCCAAACATGACATCATCAATAAAACTTCTAACTAGCATTTCACAATATCTCTAAGCAGATTCCGTTTTGAGACATTCATATTAGCATACCCTTTGTTTAGGGTTTTCCAGAACCTATCTAGGGTTCTACATAATCAATCAAGAATAAGAGTGGGGTGGGTAGATTTATTAAGAGATGAATCACCCAAACAAGAATCACTAAGATTCAATACAACCAGCCATAACAAACTTAGTAATAGATCATCAAATGAATAATCTTCAATCAATGTATTCAAAGCATACCTTTGTTTCTTGACTAACCTTGTCTTGAGAGATCCTCTTTTTGTAGAATTTTTTCCTTAATTAGGACAATAGAGGAAGAAAGGTGAAAATATTTTTAATATAACGAAAGCTAAATGAGTACATGAACCAAAAACTGAAAATACATGAGATGCTTATCTTTGGGAGTTTTTGGAGGCTCCCTCCAAATCTTGAGGGAAATCTACAAACTTGAAACAATACAAAAATGTCTTTTCCAAAGTATGCTAAAAACATATGGAACAAGATATGTAAAGCTACAAGAAAAGGACTTAATAGTTTAATTCGATAATGCTTGGTTCTTTGGGCTTGACTTTCCTTGAGTCTCCTTCTACAACACGGTTGGCTTGATCCCTTCTTCTCTTCTTATTCTTTGGATTCTCAAGGCAGACACTTTTGTAATGACCCTTCTTATGACATTGATAGAACTCTATATTAGACATGTCAACTTTATTCCTTGGTCCCTTCGATCTCTTTCCTTTATAATGAGCAACATAAGAAATGATATTCCTTAAAGATTGGAAACCATTGATATCCTTAATTCTTATTGACTACATGCGGTCCATAATTCCTCGAAGGTGGGAGTTATCTCCGATATTATTTTAACTTCATTTTTATGATTTTAATTGAGAGGCAAGGTGTATCGGCATATAAGAGGTAATGCATATAAAATATTTCCTCTCAAGACATTTAAAAAAATACTCTAATAACATCATTCATCGATACTCTAATGTGGTTCCTCATCAATACTCAATATGGTTCCTCGTTGATATTTCAATATTCCAATCTGTCGATATTTGGATATCCCAATCTGGTGATATATCGATACACCTTGCCTCTCCGACTTCCGATAATCATATCCCTCTAATCTCTAATATTCTGATGGTCATAATTTCTGATACTCCAATATATTCATATCCTTTTAATTACCTTTGATATGTTGATACACCATTTTTAATATAATTTTGTTTCCTATTTGACTTTTGATAAAAGGCCGATTGCGAGAACATATCAATCGCCTATGCAGTTCCTCCTGGTGGAAAATGGGATTTCTTAATTGGTAAATACATTGAATCAGTTGAATAGCGATTACATTGCCCGTAAATTCTTCCTATCCATTCAGAACGAGCGAGATCATTCTTATCTGCACAAACCAAATTGGGAAATTCGCTCTGTTGTGTCCATCTACATTTGATCAGAGTTCCAATTAAATTAATATTTTCTTTAATTAACTCTGTTGTTGAGAGATATAAGGCGGGTTGTTAGCTCTGTAAATCTGGTATAAATACCCCTGAATTCGTGATCCATCACAAAGGGGTCTCTGTTATGATTTAATTTGTGCCTATGAACTATTGTTTAACACAAAGAGAGTTATTGTAGAGATTGAAAGATGGTTTTTGGCTCTGTTATAATTGCTTTGCACTGTTGCATGTAGTTTTACTATGGGTCTGAGCCGCTCCAAGACTATGCATTTGTAATGTAATTTTGACATTGTTTAATGAATTTTCATTCTTATGTACTGTTACCCGAATGTTATGTTTTATATTTTTGTCAAAGTTTTATAATTGGTTTTGATCTACATTCTAAGTAGTATGTTTCTTAATTCTCTAACACTATTGTTGAGTCATATTGTGATATGTTTTTGAAGTCTTGCAGGATCTATTTCCAAGAGGCAGAATGCGATCAAAATCATACTTAATTCATTGAATTATACTTGTGGTGAAAGATAACTATTTATTATTCATTTACATGTATATTTTTCTTTTATCTGTATTAATTGAAATGAGCTATTTCTTTTGATTAATACAAATTTTATAATGAATTATGTTTAATATGAATTCATGCTTGTAGAGAGACCTACCTTAATAACTATTTATTAAAGTAAATTCATCTACATATTTGGTTTAACCTTTTATGAATTTACAAACTATTTTGGAATTCATAATCGAATATTAATTCTGAATTCATTCATAAATGAGTCTTTCCCCCTGTTTTAGTTAACTTTCTCTCAGATTAGGAGAGGGTTATCCCATTCTAGTTTGAGATAGGATTTCATGTTTTAGCTTAGGCTTAAATATTAATCTTGGTTTTTCTTTAAATCCTCTCTTAAAGAGGAAAATAAACCATTAGATTCTAGTTTGATCAGCCCTTAATTCGATCAAATCTTTGTGTTGATCTATTCCTCTAATTTACATCTTTAAAGATCGATATAAAGGAAATGTAACATAGTATGATGTGGATATATTAACTCTTAATTTAGGTTAGATTAGTATTAGATTAGTTTTAGGTTAGTCTTAGATGACAGGGTGATTGGACCCATAACCAGATGGAACCACCATCTTCAATGGAAAAGGAGCTGCTTTAATTTACGGACCGGCTGGTCTCCCCTAATGTTCACGGAGGACATTTTTGTTGATTAACAGGTTCCAATCTAGAACACACATTCCACAAAACCCTAATGTGCTAGTGTTCCAATGTAGAAACATAGAAAACCCTATATTACTAAAACATGAAAGCTTCAGGAATTGTAGACATTAGCACACAACCCTAACCAGTTAGGATTTCTCGATCATAACAAAGCCCCAAACATGACATCATCAATAAAACTTCCAACTAGAATTTCACAATATCCATACACAGCTTAGGTTTTCAAACATTCATATTAGCATAACCTTTGGTTAGGGTTTTCTAGAACCTATCTAGGTTCCTACATAGTTAATCAAGAATAAGAGTGGGGTGGGTAGATTTATAAAGAGATGAATCACCCAAAAAAGAATCACTAAGATTCAGTACATCTAGTCATAACAAAGTTATTAATAGATCATCAAATCAATAATCCTTTCAGTCAATGTATTCAAAGCATACCTTTGTTTTTTGACTAACCTTGACTTGAGAGATCCTCCTTCTTGTAGAATTTTTTTCCTAATCAAGAAAACAGAGGGAGAAAGATGATTAGTATTTTCATATAATCGAAGCTAAATGAGTACATGAACCCAAAACTAAAAATACATGAGATACTTATCTTTGAGATTTGTTGGGTGCTCCCTCCAAAGCTTGAGGGAAATCTACAAACTTAAAACAATACAAAAATGTCTTTTCCAAAATATGTTAAAAACCTATAAATTCTAAAACATATAAAACAAGATATGTAAAGCTACAAGAAAAGTACAGAATAGTGTAATTCCCTAATGTCGGTTTCCTCGGGCTTGATTTTATTTGAATCTCCTTCTACAACAAGGTTGGCTTGTGTTATACCTAGGGGGGATAATATGGGGTACAAAGGGAGGTACCCAAGGTAGTAATGTAATAATGGGATGGGCCATAGTAATAAATAAGGTGGTTAACCCATATCATGTAAGGGACCACAAGTAGTTAGTAATAATATAATGAACCCATGGTATTAGTTCGATGGTATAAGGGAACCATGGTAATGATCCATGGTATTGTATGTATGAGGCCTATATAGAGGCTAGAGACTCCACATGGAGAGGTGTCAAGGAATATTGTATGAATAGGCATATGGCTTGTGGAGTGTTCTCCTTACCCAAAAATATTATAGATCTGATATGAAAATACAAGACAATGCAAATAAACCCAAGAATAATATGAAATGATTCTTTATTGGTCAACCCTTAAGGTAGGGCAACACCATAAATTCACTCCTTAAGGAAGGATAGCACTCCACAAGCCATATGCCTGTTCATACAATATTCCTTGACACGTCTCCATTTGGAGTCTCTAGCCTCTATATAGGCCTCATACATACAATACCATGGGTCATTACTATGGTTCCCTCATACCATCGAACTAATACCATGGGCTCATTATATTATTACTAACTACTTGTGGTCCCTTACATGATATGGGTTAACCATCTTATTTATTACTATGGCCTATCCCATTATTACATTATTGCCTTGGGCACCTCCCTTTGTACCCCATATTATCTCCCCTAGGTATATAACAGCTTGATCCATTCCTCTCTTCTTATTCTTTGGATTCTTAGGATAGTCACTTTTGTAGTGACCCTTCTTATGACATTGATAGCGCTCTATCTTGGACATGTCAACTTTCTTCCTTGGTCCCTTCGATCTCTTTCCTTTATAATGAGAAACATAATCATTTGATACTCCTTTAGGATTGGAAACCATTGATATCCTTAATTCTTCTTGACTACAGGCAGTCCATAATTCTTCAAAGGTGGGAGCTACCTTCCAATTGTTGAGACCTGCAGCAAATGCACCCTAAGAGGGTGGCAATCCTAATAGAATAGTGATCACCACTTCTTTGTTAGGAAAAATCTCATCGATGGCCAAGAAATCATCCTTGAGTCTAGCTATCTTCACAAAGAAGGTTTCCACAATATATTCTTTAGTCATCTTTGTAGTCCTTAGCTCATTCTTCAAATTTGCTACTTAACCAATGTTCTTAATAGTGAACAGTTCTGACAAGGCTTCATACATCCCTTGAGCATGATCAATGTTAGCTATGAATGGGACAAGATTATATTTTATCCCTTCTACCATCAGTGTCATAGACACCAATTCTAAATCCCCTAACTTCACTTTTCAGCATCACTGGCTTCTTCTGTAGGATTCTTTACATTTCCTTTTACCAAAGATAGCACCTTGTTCTTCTCGAGGATGAGGTCAATCCTCTTCTTCTAGGATCTAAAGTTAGATGATCCTTCAAGTTTGTTCTCACCTTTGATTGAGTTAGACACATTCCTTGAATATAATAGACACCTTCCCTATGATAGTACCTATGAACAGATCAAGTGCTTGAGATTGCCTTTTTCTTCCTTCTTCACCAAAGCTCAATCACCATATTAGAAAATCAAAAAGGCAGTAAATATTTTCTTGATATTTATAATTAATTGTGATGTTTCTTATTATTGCAATTCTATGTATCTTCTTTCTTTAGTCATCAAGAAATTACAAAAAGCAGCACATAAAACAATAGACACGAGATGTAGGCACATGCCAGGGAAAAAACCCCCTCGAGGGGAAAACCCAGTTAAGATAATTATTCCATTAAATAGTATGCTTTGAGAGTCTTCACCCTTGACCAAGACCAAATCTTTCCTCCAAAACAAGTCAACCTCCCAGAATTTTGACCTTCTCCCAGCAACTTTGACTATGCAACAACGTACGACAACTAGTAACTTCCGACAGCTATGAAACTTAGAAGACTTCAATTTGCCAATATAGGACACGAAACAAAGAGAGAGATAGATAGATAGATAGATAGATAGAGATATAGAGAGAGAGAGAGAGAGAGAGAGACCAAAATTTTGATTTTCCTTGTCTTCTTAGACTTCCCCAAACTCGAACTCTGGACGACTTCCCGACAACAGACTTTCCCAGTTATAAGAGAACTTCACACTTCTGCCCAACAACAAGATATTTTCGCACTTCTTCCCAGCTATAAGAAAATTCAAACTCAATGAGCGAGTGATGCTTCAAATTGATTCTATGTCCTTCATTTTATATGCTTCTTGTGGGATCAAATGGGGTCCTTAAACCGACTTGATCTTCTTCTAGGCCGACATGGTGTGGAGGTTATATAATTCACATTTGACTCAATACTTAACCTTTTTACATGATTAAAAAGCCCAGGAAGGGTCTCTTTAAATGTACAATAACTCTATTGACTCAGAATAAATCCTAGAAGTCCTCAATGGAGACTTTGACCTAAAACGTGGTGACCCAAGCATGAAACCCATGCTTTAATTCACAATAATAATAATAATAATTCTTTTCTTTATTCTTTTGACAAGTACATTACATAATGACTCAATTACATTATTGAAGATCGAACATAGTTAAATTTTCCAATAGATTAAATATTCACTAAGGCTGTAGTATATATTGGGGTTTCTAAAGAATTTTTAGCCATTCATCAAAGAAAAAAATTCTATAAAAATAATTTTCTCAAAATTTAAAATTTTCTAAACCCTTGTATATTTGTATATCTTGTGAATAATTTTGTAAATTTAATTTGTAAATTATTTTTTCTAGCTTGGTTCTTGAGGTTTCTAAGTATTTTGTATATATTTGGGGTTTGGGTGTTGTATTTTCCATTTTTGTAGGTTGGGTCAAGGGATAAAATGGAAGAAGAGCTAGATCTAGGCCCTTGAAGGTAATATTTGGTCTCTAGGTATTTTTTTCAAGGCTATTCATTGAATATTTTGCAGCAAAATTCAGATCTGAAAAGGAAAAAAAACGAGACAAGTGTTTTCATTTTCAGGCCTAACAGACTAGATCAGGCCTCTCCATGTCTAGTGTCAGCCTCTAAGACCCCAACGTCAACCTTTTAGCCCCAACATCATCCTTTTTTTAGCCTTTTAGGGTAGGTCGTGGGCCCTAGAGGTCTCAACCTCCTCTCCAAGCCTGTGCGCGAGGGTTTAAGCCCTTTTTTGGTCTAGTCATGGCCTTTTAGGGCCTCGGCCTTGCTTTCGAAGCCTAGACGGTAGCCCTAGAGGGCTCACAGTGGCCTTTTAGACCTTTAAACCCCCAACATTTACCCTTGAGGGTCTCCTTGGCCCTTGTGTCAAGCCTTTAGGGGTATTTCTCCTCCAACGTTAGCCCTTTTGAGCCTTCTCTCTCCTCCTTGGCCTTTGATCTACACCCTTATCCCCCTTACCCCTCAATCTTGGTCTTCTTTGGCCTAAAATTATACTTTCTTGGAAATTTTATGCCCTAATCTTCCCTAAACCCTCATCTGATTTTTCAAGATTGATTCCATGGTGGTTTTGCAGGTGTTTGTTCTCAAAAATCTTCATCTTCAGGTGGCATCTTCATTCTGATATTTTGGGCCACTTGGGCAAGTGCATTTACAAGGCCTTTGGCCTAAGGTTTGACCTCTAAATCCTTGTTTTATCTCTATTTATTATAGCAGTTAAATTAGTGAGAATTAGGACCTAAAATCATATCTAGCTTGGCCAAAATTGTTTAAAATTGCAAAATTTTCATTTTCTTAAATTTTGGCCACTTTAGCACCTTAAATCTAGCCTAGATCTACTTCTCTGCTTGCTGGAATTTACTACATCACTGAAAATTTCAGATCTGAAATTTATGAAGAAACCACTTAATAAGGGTCAAAAACTTGAAATTTTCATTTTCTAGTGGTTTTTTCTATTTTTGGGCATTTTGGGAACTGTCTCTAACATTATTAGCTTGCTGATCTGTGGCTTATTTATTGTTGTAATAAATAAATCAGATCTGAAATATTTCTGAAAAATACATTTTAAAACGCCTAATTCATCTAAGTTTTCAGTTAGCTATGTTTGCTTGGCAATTGGGTTGTTTCTTATAACCTACAAGCATATAGACTTTAAATTTTATAATTACTTGCTACTATCATAAATCTCCTACTACTGTTATATTAGTCACTTGGTGCTCTAAAAATAATCGTTGGAACATAAAGTGCATAAGTGTTTTCATATCTACATATCTTGTTGTTACTTGTTCCTAGCATTTATATGGTGCAAGTGGCTAACATTGTGCCTTTGTGAGTTTATGTGCTATAAGGCATCATATTTCACATTTAGTAAGCTCACTCACTAAAAGAACTTGAAATCATAAATCATCTTGGTATTTTGTGGATTTGATTAAGTTCCTCTTGATAATTGCCATTAAGGTGATAAGATCATTCTTAATCTTGTTTTGGGCTTCTAAATTTTCATTTGTTATCTCATATTTGGATCATCTTAAGTATTTAATATTGTTGAAAATTGGCATCTTATAGCTTTGTGATTAATTGATAACTGATCTAACATGTTGTGAAGTTTGTAATTGTATCTTTAAGTATTTATCTTGTTTAAGATTGTTATCTCAATATTGTTAAGTACTCTTACTTTAAGATAATTCACACTAAGTACTTAAATAATACAAACAATTTTAACTCAAGATAATTTCACTCATCATCATTGCATAAGAATCCTAGATCTAGCTTGCATTAAAACTTATCTCCTAGCATAATCTAGGTTAATAAAGATCTAGGACAATCCTTCTCACCTAGCTTGAGGGGCTTGGCAATTCTTTGGTGGCTAACATAGTGACCTTTCAGTCGTCAAAGCCATAGTCTCTATAGTGTCGGAGGAACCAGGTGATAGGAGCACAACATAAAGTATGGTTAATCAAGCCCTAGTCTTCTTACTGTTGGCCTCCTTCCCACAACCTACCTTGGAGCCTGTTAGAGTTGGTCTTGTCAGTCCTCCGTCAGAGATCAAAACTCTTTTTGCATTTCATTTTTAGGAGTCCCGCTCCATTCACTCAGCTGCATTCCGCTAGGGGAATTCCATAATCTGATGGAAAAGGTCATGCTAGTCATTCCCCCTCATGTCTGGCACCTGCAGGCTTAGGTCTTTTGTCAATGTTCACTAAATTCCATGACAATTAATGTTCGATCTTTTAATGGACGAGAGTCGTTTTCAGTCATTAGGTCTAGGGATTAGTCAATATGGTCTTCAACCATGTCCAATAAAGCCATGCAGGCCTGAGGGAGGCCCTTACAAAGTTGTAATTCAAATATTTGCATCATCATGTTGACAGATTACGACTGTTCTTCAAAACTCTGTTTTGAAGAAAAGTCAAACAGTGTGTCATCTGTGATAATTTTCCAAAAAGTCTCCAGTTGATCTTATTAGGAACAATCATGGTTTCCTTGGCCAAATGCCATGTCATGTGACCCCTGCAAGAAATGCCAAAAACTTCATCATTCTAGCTAAAAATTCAAAGGGAAAAGTGAAATTCAGTATTGCATTAAATCAATGAAAAGTGTCAAAGCAAAACATTAGCGAAGTGGGTTTTGAAGAGACAAAAATCAAACCCATGACTCCCAATGCCTTTATAAAGGATTCCCACAAGAAAACAAAGTCATTGAGCATACAAAGGTAAAGAGAAACATAGCAAAGGAATTGGGAGAGCAAAGCACGCGTTTTAGGAGAGGTTGGAGTCCTTTTCAGGAGCGCGCCGCACACACAGAGGGGCGCAACGCACATAGAGAGCACAGTGCACAGAGTGCAACCCCACAGTGGTAAAAATACAAGGGTGCGCTGCACACATAGAGTGCAGCACACTGGTTTTGTTGCGCGGCGCACAACCACCAAGGCCCAAATTTGTGCCAAAATTGCATCAAATCGTTTGGAAACCCTTCAAATTGATAGGTAGGGTCTACATCTTGCTTGTTCACCAAATTTTGTGAACGTGATGATAGTGTATGGTCGTTTATAATTACAAGAAAAAAACGCCTAAACCCTACCACTTGAAATCATTAAAGCCATTGCTCTAGGGTTGCAAAAGTGTGGTGTTGATGCCAAGGCTCCTCTTTCACTTCTCATTTTTCCCCTCCTTTCCATTGTTCCCTTCCCCCCTATCCCATTTTTCCCTATTTTCCCTACCTTAAAACATTGCTAAACCCCTATTCCCTATCCCTCCACTCATTGGTTAA
The DNA here is from genome assembly GCA_000404065.3 of Pinus taeda. Classification (NCBI taxonomy): domain Eukaryota; kingdom Viridiplantae; phylum Streptophyta; class Pinopsida; order Pinales; family Pinaceae; genus Pinus; species Pinus taeda. The sequence goes on from APFE030414933.1 coordinate 44,848, forward strand.
TGTAAACCCCAAAACCCTACCCTATAAAATCCCCAAACCCTCCTACATATCCCTGAACAAAATTTCCCCCTATGACCCCTATTCCCATCATATTATTCCCCTCCTACACTCCCTTTTTTTTCATTGTTCCCCTTGGTGGAAGATATCACAACAACACCTAGTTTCATACCATCATCAAAGGGTAGTCGAAACACAGTACACATACAATAGTCATGGCATCTGAGCATTCATCGGAGTATGAGATGGAAACCCAAACTGATTCATCCTCGGAAGAACAGGCTCCCCAGAGGCATCACAAAAGTGACAAACATGTTAGGGATAAGCCAACCACCCTCACAGAATTGCAGGCCTACCCTCTTGCTATATCATGCTTCCAGCATCTATCATGTTTTGAGTTTTGTCAAAGGGTGGCTAATTTTCGAGTTCATCATGAGTTGGCCCATCTTTTTGTGCTTCACTTACATGGAGGTCACTCTATCTTGGCTAGGGTCACCTTCACATTGACACCTAAAACTGTCTCATTAGCAACTGGCATACCGAATGTTGGAGAACCATGGCACAAGAAACAGAAGGTGGATAGGCAGCATTATGAGCCTTACATTAAGGCCAGTTTCTTGAGGCAACTCCAAAGAGTCTTTCCATTCCCATATTTGAAAGATGAATATGCTCCACTAATGAAATTTATCATGAAATATTTCAGTTGTGAGGGGAGGTTCTCTCGTTTATATGCCTATCACATCAGATTGCTCATGCACTTTACCAGGGTACGGATGATGAACATCCCATATTTCATTTGTAGGAACATAGAGAGGATGAACACCTCCATGCAGCACAAGACCCGTCAGCAGCAACTTAACAGTGTTTATCACTTTGCTCTTATTAAGATTTTGGTGGATCATCAGTTGGGATTATAGGGCATTACTTGGGATGACTTCATCTCCTGTGACCTCTTCAGCACTTCATAGGTATTATCAGATGTTGAACATGAGACAGGTGGTCCTTCTCATCAGTATGAGCGCCATGAGACCACTACTATGCCAGTATTCATCACCTATCAGAGAGGTAGTAGGAATTTGTTTGCAGCAACAAAGCGAGTGTTATCTCCACCCAGGGTGGAAGGGGCCTCGCTTCTGACATCGGCAACGCAGGTACAGGACAAGGGCAAGAAGCCCATGCATGACAAGGGGCCATCAGGTGAACAAGAGGCTGACTTCATCCTCATTCACAATGATGATGCAGATGTGGAGAGTGCTAAACTTAGGAGGTCCATCCAGGAGCAGAAAACGGAGATCCAAGACTTGTCACTCAATTTGGAGAGGGCCAAGTGGATTATCAGGTATTTGGAGCAGAGGAACAAACAGCCTGAGGACTAGCATGAGATCATGGAGCTGCAAAGCATCCGTGAGAATCGCCAAGCTACCCAGCATAGGAGGATTGAGCTCACTCCATTAGAGCAAGAGATTAACAATGACCGTGAGTCTTGGCTCGAGTGGATCAACATCCACATTGAGAGACTGCTAGAGAAGGCTAACAAGGACAAAAGCATATTGATGTGGATGGTTTATCACTACAGGGCACGGAACATGAGTTCAAAGGCTCGGATAAGGATTTTGAAGGCAAAATTGAGCAAAGCGACAAAGAGGCAAAAGAGGCAACAAGAGCAAGATCAGCTTCGAATCTTGGTTGAAGCCTCTGTGGCCCAGCATAGCACCTCATAGAGGATCTCCAACCCAAATTTCAATAAATTTGGGGCAATTTTGGTCACATGACAAATTTTTGGTCACAACACAGGTTTTTTCTCACGCTTAGGATTGGGAGGTCCAAATCAAAAATGGCTTGCATTTTTGGATTCAGCATGAAAAATCATGTCTGCTGGTGCATGGACAAGAAGTTTGGGCATGTTTTGAGTCCCCAGGGGGTCAAAAACACTCAAAAAATGACCTCTTTGCCCCTATTTTGACACACAAGAAGCAGTCTTGGGAGAATGAAGTTTTGGAGTGGCAAATGAGCACCAAATTCAGAAATTCCACTTGGGTTGGAAGGTAAATAGGCCAAGCTTTCCAACAAGCACACTTGGGCACAATTTGGACTCCTGCAGGTACCTTAAAATCTCCTCCAAAGTGGCGCAGCACATATATATTTGGGCACGGTGGATATAGACAAAAAGGCCAAATTCACTTCCGCTTTGCGACATCTCGATTCACGAATTTATCCAAGTGGGCCCAATCATTTACACTAAACTTTTTTTGGCAACTAAGTCAAAGTTTAAAGAGTTTGGCTTCTATCCAAGTGGCAAAGGAAGGCGAGCGGTCACCCAAGCCATTTTTCATTTTTGTAACGCTGCACCTGTAACTAATGGTTGGCTTTCCATTTCCAGTTTGTAATCATTTGCAAAAATCCCCAACTCTTGTTCATTCTATTTCCCCATGGCATAGTCTATTTATTGTATGCAAACCATTTGCAAAGGGTTGGTTGGTTGTAATTTCTGGGAGACTGTGGGAGAGAAACTCAGTTCTTCATTGTATATTTTGACAGAGAATTAATGAAAGGCAGTGGCTCTGGTTCATGAGATTCTTGTGGTGTGAATGTAGCAAATGTGTTCTCCTTATGTTTCGTATGTATTTCGTTATGTTTCACAGTTCATTCATCTTCATTTCCAGTGAAATTTTCTAAGTAAGATAAGGTAGAATTCATATTTATTGCTCTGCTTGTGGGAAAGTTTCACGATGTGTGTGTTTCTTCTGTTGAAAAGGATTCATGTGTTTATGCCCTTTTCACCCTCCTAAACAATCTTTCCATTCCGCATTTACTTCAAGTTTAATTGCTAGAATTTTCGCCTGTCTTGCCTCACAAAGTAATCTGTGCCTTTGTGCTAAATTCTCTGCTCATACTGTGCGTTGGTCCCATATATCCCAGAAACGCAGTCATTTATACAAAATTTCTTCTTGTTTCCATATTTATTTACTAGCCTAAGATCAATATTTCACTGTAAGTCATCTCAGACCATTTCGTTAACTTATTCACTGAGCTTGACTCGGAGAGAGCCCTCTCCTGTTCTGGTAGGGCTAGCTACCAGACTGAGCATGGTTTGTGGTTACCCTGAATTTTGCCTTCCTTCAGCCTAAGGCAGATTTAGGTGCTAACATAGTGGTGACCATACTGGGGACTGAAATCACTCCCCTTACTTCTTTATAATTCTAAGCTTCTGAATGATAAGTTTAGAATTTGATAGGCTGAGTGAGTTGGTTGTGTCCTTTGATTTTTCTTATTAGCACACTGGCTTCTAGAAGATATACTAGAGCTAATCCAGATCTAGATCCTCCGCACATCTACGAAAATCCCAATTTGATTCCAAGAATTCATCGTCAAGAGAGCTCTATATCTCCCGTGTTCAAGTCCCATTCATGCCCTGACATTTTTGAGTATCTTGAAGAGCTAGATTTTTGATGAGCAGTTTGAAATCATTGTTCGAGACCAAATACGAAAGGGCAATTGACTCTACTTTCCCCAATCCGCAGTTTTTTGTAGACTTGGAAACGGAAAGGTCTAACCGTTCAATTGATAATTACATTGTAGCACAGCTTCAAACTCCAATTGCTAGCCCCCTACAAACTACACACACTCCTCCAACACCTCCAAGGCCAAACCCACCAAGAGTGATGGCTGCCCGTTTTGCACCACTTAGAAACAGAGATGTGCCGGCTAAACTAATTCAGAAAAGGAAGGACGGTGAGGCATCAAATAATGATTCATCAGCTACACAAAGGAAAGGAAAGGAGGCGGTTGGTTTGGATAGCAGCAAATCACCATCAGCAGAACAATCACATCAGCAAATTGTATCGAAAGAAAAGGAAAGGAAAGAATTCCCAGTAAAAGAGGTAGAAAAGATTACTACTTTTAATTTAGAGAATGAAATTTCTAAATTGAAGGTATCCATTCCCCTGACTAAAATAATGAGGAACAACAGTTATAGAGGGCAAGTATCTAAAATGTTGAATTTGGACCCAATGTCCGACATGGTGAATGTCGAAGATGATGAACCCGAAATGATTTTTGGGCCATCATCGAATGGTCAGTCTCCTGATAGTGATGTGCCACCTTTTTATATCAGTTTAAGATTGCATGATTTTGTGTTACATAATGCCATGTTCGATTCCGGAGCTTCTCA